>JAGFMF010011712.1:3184974-3213803 GCA_019455555.1 Galemys pyrenaicus | reverse complement strand
CCTTTCCTTGATCCTCATTTGGTTCCCTTATGTTCCTCCTAAGGGAGGAACCATCTGGTATTTTTCTTTTGCCTTCTGACTTGCTTCGCTAATCATAATGTATATCTGAAACTTAAACAGTGTTATAAACCTACATTTCCTCACTCTAAAAAAAAAATCATAGACTTTTTTTTTATTTATATATATTTTACATCAATTGTATTCCCATGTATTCCCCATCACCATATCACCAATGCATCATCACCTCAGTCCCCCGTGCTCCCGTCTGCCCTCAACACTCCCCCTCTTCCCTTTCCACCAAGTATTCCCAATTTGTCCTTGTCTTTTCATTTTTGGTTTTTGTGTCATTTTAAAGAGCAACTTTATATCTCTATAGTTATTTAAGATACTTTGAAACTCAACAGTGAACTGCCAGCAACTGTGATGTCAGCAAGCACCAAACACAGTCCACTACTTCATGTCACCCCTTCAGCAGGAGTTCCAGTAGCCTGGTTTCTTGTAAGTGGAAGCTCCAGTCTGCTGCACAGAGAAGAGACAATTTGCTGACATCCCTGAGCCTGTCGAACGTGTACCAATGTGCTTTCTAGGCACCACCTATTCTCCACTGGGAAATGGGTCTGGGGTCCACAGTAGCTGCCTCAGCCTTTAGAGACTTCACAGAATTCAGTAATCAAAAATGAGGACTTGCAGAGGTTGCCAACAGCTATACAGGAGCCCTCAACCATGCAAGAATAACAACAGAGTTGAAAATCCTAGGCCTCTGGGGCTTCCATTCAAAACAATACAGTCCAGTTGTCAGTGGCAGTGAGAGCTGGGAAAGAAGTGACAGGAGACTTACACAGAACAGAGGAGGTCAGAGTCTGGTTTTAATGTGAAAAATGTTTATAACAGGATAGAAGCCTCAGAAAAAAGGCACAGAAACAATGTCTTTTTCCTCCTCCTTCAAGAAGTAGCTTTCTCCCTTTAAAAGGAAATTGTTATAGACAAAAAAGAAGTATAAGTACCATAGTCAGGCCATTATGTAGTTTAATCTGGACCTGGAAGGATGGCAGTATAAGCAAGACAAAAAGGAAGTCTCCAGACACAAAAATACACCTGAGGTGATATGGGAGAATATGCACATGTTCCTCAGAAATGGAGGTATAAGCTTTAAATATCCTTAAAGCCTTGTGCTCTGTCTTAGAATTCAAATGAACACTTTATTCCATAATATATTCACATTTTCTTTTATATAAAAAATGAGCCAAGTAAAAAATTTTAAATATGTATATTTTAGTAAAATCAACTTTCAGAAAAGATGATACCTATTTTTCTTTTGCAATTCCCTGCAATCCTTGGCACACTATTCCACATTCTTGGTTATATTCAGGTCTCTGAGAGTGAAGAGCCGGGCAATCTGATAGGGAACCTACAGAAAACGTTCTGGCTACGCCAGCAAGGCAAAGCAAGGTATTGGTTGGTGCCACAAGGACAAAATTGAAGAAAAAAACTTCAGTCCTTGGAAATTCTGGCAAGAGGAAGGAAGGATCTTAAAACTTTGAGGAATTGGGAGAGTGCCAAATTAAGAATGGGGGTATCAAAGCAGGGTTAGTTTCTAGAACTAGATATCCAAACTGGAAGATGATGCCATTGACAGACCTGGTATTCACATTCTTTTGTAGCCCCACTCTTGAAATCTGAGTTGCCCGTGACCCACAGAGTTATGCTCTGCTAGATTCAGACTAAGTCTTAAAAAGATCTGGAGCTCCTGCTTTTGCATCTGGGGGAAGCTAGCCAAAATGCAAGAAACCTGACAACCCTGAACTACCTTGCTATGAGGAAGCCCAGACATGCCTCATGGAGAGGACTCATGTCCTGACAACTGAGGTGCCCTTAGCTGGCTATACCTGATAAGTACTAAGTCTGTGAATTACTAACTCCAAGAGGACCCAGTCATAGGGGGTCTCCACTATTTTGTGAGATTTATCTCCAAAGCACAAGATTCCTACAGTAAATTCCAGAGAAAAATCTTGTGCTTATAGCAGAAGGAAAGGAAATGGAATTTTATTGAAATTACTAAAGCAAGAACATTCTATTCTTGGAAAGACCTCCTCTCAGAGGAAACTGGTTGACTGTAGTTTAACCTAGCTATGGCAGGTTTTATCAGAGCCTAAGTAACTTATAGAAAAAGAAATTCCTAACTCTAGTCCACTCTAACTACTGCATCACCTAAGAGGTGGGAAAAACAGAGAAGCATTTGTGAAGTTCATAGCCCAGAGGAAAGGCTCATTAAAAGACCGAGAACTAATCATAGATCTATAGAACATTTCCCTCCCCTCACACCTCACTATCACATTACGATAGGCCCATTTATTTCAATACCTTCTATAGTACTTCTCGATAACCTCATACTATAGGTGAAAAACAGATACAGTGCTAAGGCATAGTAAGCTCTTCAGTAAAAATGAACAAGGAAACAAACAAAAAACCCAAATAACTAAGGTGGGCTTTATCATCTATAACATATTTAATTAAATTTAAAAGCATACTAGGAGTTCTAGTGGATAAAATAGACAGCATGCAAGAACAGATGGACAATGTAAGCAGAGAGATGGAAATCCCTAAGAAATAACCAGAAGAAATACTGACAATCAAAAATACTATAACAGAAATGAAAGACGTGCTAGATGGGCTTAGAGTAAAATGAACATGGTTACAGAATCTCTCTAGAAGATATGCCAATACAATCCTTGAAAATCTAAAAGCAAAGAACAAAAACTGAACAAACATAAGCAAATAAATAATCGTTATTTAAACCACTGAATTTCAGGGAGAATAAATGACTGAAACACACATTGAAGGGGTTAACCTCATAGAACCATATGGGAAACAGGGTCCGAGTGGGATCTTGAAAAGATGTCTTAATGATCCCCATGCTACTAACCTAAGGCTTCTAAAATTCTTCAGGGACCAGGAAATAAAAAAGTCTCTAGTGCTTTTGTTCATTTCCAAATTACAATGATATATTCCAGATTTCCACATATCTCACCCTAGAAAATACAAAAATTCACTAAATGCACTTTTATTAACTGATACACAATGCATATCTGTAGCTTTGTCTACACCTATATATGTGTTCAGAGTTTGTGAATTCCAACCACATTCTCCACAAGTTTATCTGCACTACGTCTTAAGCTGTCTCTTGCGCCTATGTAGTGTCAAACACAGAGACACACAAAGGCCAATACTTAATGTGCTCCAAGAAGTTAATGGTAGTAAAGACCATAATTTCAGGATTGTTTGGGGTCAGTCAACATTAATTGTGAGGCAGAATTGAAAACGGAAGTACTATGCAAAAATTCCAACTAGGCGCACAGCCAGTAAAGCTACATTGGGCAAGACATGATAACTTTATCCTCCTCTAACAATGCAATACCTGTAAAGCAATTACAAGAGATAATAGTCATTGAAGTCCTATTATGAAATGCAAAACTTTGCATTTGGAGGAAATGTGCAAGTTCTAGCCATCCCTCTGTTTCTAAGCAGTATCAAACCCATTCCCACTCTTGCTATACAGACCACTTAGGTAGCGAAAGTATTAGGTATTATCTAAGAGGTATACAGTTGAATCTGACATAACCATTAAAATCAACATGAGCCTCAACCATAGGATGCCATTTCTATTTCCATGAAAATAGACAGGCTTTGAGTAAATTCAAAGTACATGCTTAAAAATAATTTTGCAGCTTACTTTGAACCAATACACACCGTCAGCTGATATACATTTTAGAGCCCCCGTCGACATGTGTCTGAAGAAGGGAAGGATTAATAATAGCTTACATTTCTATAGTGCTTTTCATCCCAAAGGATCTCAAACAAGAGAAATAAGCTGAATTTTCCTCCTTGTTTAGAGGAAAAACCCTAGTGAATTTCAAAGCAATCCTAAACACTAGAACAAATTACAAAGAAATTCACTTTTTTAAAGTGTCAGGACATAATTATTATTTTTTAAAACTTAAATAGTATCCACATTGCTCCTAAGAGCTCACAAAGAAATGCCGCCATCACCATCTCAGAAGGCTATCATCTCTTTCCAACAAAGACAACAGTTGCAGTGCCAGGAGATTTAGAGACATTATGGGTGAAGAGATAAAAATAATAATAATAATTAACGATTGCACAGGAAGCTCCATCTGGTGTGTCTGATAACACAGTAGGAGATGGATACAGATGGGAAAAGGTGGGTGGTATAGGGTAGAGCTTGTCCTGATCTCATGGGCTTAGGACCCCAGACACACTCAGATTAGAATAGGCTTCGTTCTTTACACTCCCTGTGTTCAAGTGGAACTAGCCAGGCCAAAGCCAACCTGTTTCACCATAGTGTCCAGGAAATATGGGTTGACCGTCAAACTATTATTCTGTCTGGCTTCATGACAAGGTCAACAACACATTTATCAGTGTTGAATAACCCTAGATTAATATAGTTTTTCATTCTCTAAAGTACAGACAATTTCTTATCTTTAACCCAAGTAATTTGCATATACTTCCACATAGTAATTCCAGGCACAATGCTGCTTATTCTAAGCTTTTACCCTGACTGGTAACTAATTAGAACCTTGAGATGTCGGCAGATGTAGAGATGAAAAGACATCATAAACCCCGCTACAGCACAGTCACTTTTTAATAATCTGTTTAAGTTATGCAGTTTCTGACTATCTCACACTTTTAAAATGAATACTTACTTGCTCCTGGAAGACTGCTGAGCAAGAAGGACCTCTGCTGTTAAAAAAGAACCAACATCTTTAGAAGCACAGTGAAAGTGCACTTCTAAAAAGGCAGAACTGAAAGGAGTAATCACAATGATAGTTAAAAAGGAAAGAGGATTTTTTTAAATCTTTCTACAATGATAACAAACTAACATGATATACACAAATCTATTTGCCTTTGTTGGTAAATATGATTTTTTGATAAATGAAACAGAGAAGTAAGTTGTTGAGAAGGTAAGTTATACTGTTTGGAAAGAGCCTATATTAATCATATTATGACTTTAAATAAAGTCATTCTTTACCTGTAGTGTTAGTTTCAAGATTCTAGTGTATACCACTTCCTTGAAAATCAACGTGAGGACTATATTCTCAGCACAGGAGAGATAAGTAAAAGAGAAAATTATCCCCACTAGGAAGAAAAACTATGATTATTACTACTTACATACACAACTTTTCCCCAAAGAAAGTTTTGTGAACTCCAAACTATGTCCCCCTTAAATTGACTTTTTTTCCTAAAAAAAATGGTAATGCTTTCACAAATCTTCATAGAGGATCTACTATTTTGAAAAATTTGTGTTAGGTGCTGTGGGAACACAAAAGTATAAGAGAAAGTTTTTTACCTTTGAGAATTTATAAAAATAAGATATATACATTAAAACAAATAATAAAAGATGTTTAAAAATAAGCTGTCAGTACTCAGAAGATGTTAAAGTAATATGTATTCACTTAACAAAATAATTCTAAAAACTACAGAAGTCTCCGAAGAATGTTATCTTCAAGATAGATAATATTTGAGTTAGACAAAAGCAAAGAGGATGTTCTAAATTAGAAGTTAGGATAAGATTTATTTGGATAACAAGGGTGAGAATATAAAGATTTGTTTTAGATATTGGGGATAATTTAGCTAAAGAGAAAGGGTCCTTTGGGATGACATTTGGAAACTCTTTAATACTTAATTCAATAATACCCATCTTGAGCATATTATTGGTAAGAACTTTTGAGTGCATCCCCCAATATGTGTATGAAGACATATATATTATATATCCACAGACACACACACACATAATAAATATGTAAAACTGACATATATATACTTTATATGACATTTTAAAGGGTTAAATAAATAACATTGTAAATAATTTTATTTTGTGATTTTATGGTACAAAAATCACTTTGTCTTCTGTGAAAAAAAGTTGGTACTTCTAAATCAGAGCAATGTCACTTAATACATTTTTATGAATCTTTGATAATGCTTGGTGGTACAACAATTCAAAAGTATAGCTCTACATTTATTTTGATGATTGATTTTAGTGGCTGACATAGGTGGCAAGAAATATAAGTGACTGTTTGTTTCTTTGCTTTTAAATAAGGAAGGACTCAAAATTTTTATAATTAAATTCAACATTATATATTTGTCAAATGACTTTAAAATCATTAAAATATTTGTAGCTGTTTGACTTTTTTTTTTTTTGAGATAGAGAAATATTTCTCCTACATTCTTTCTGATATGTTTCCTTCATGTTAGATAGGACATTAAAGGTAGCAAACATTTTGTAATCCAAGTAAGGGGAACTAGAGTTGGGAGGTCATTTAGTTTGGGTTTGGTGGGATATATTTATGTGATGTCTAGCTCTGTGTAGGCAAGGCATTGCCAGTCAGATCAGCAGAGGATGTCTTCCAGGAATACTCTTGCCAACTGTACTAACTTGTGTGACTTTAATAAATACAGAGGTAATATAACAATATATTTATAGATGTTATAGAACACATTTACATGTGTTCTATGATGTGCAGGGCCTAAAATTTGTGGAAGTGGAAAATAAACAAGTTTTGAAATTATAGAACCAGAGATCAGCCAGTGGAAAACTCTTCCAGTCATCATATAGTATAACCAAAAATTATAAGCATAGATTTGGTTTTCATTGGAAATTTTCCTCTGTCATCATTATTCATTTTTAAATCAATCATAGAATTTTTAGTTTTAGTTTTATTGTACTTATGTGAAACAGAAATTATCATAAAACCTGTGTTTTTGAGCCACAAACTTATAACAACACAATAGTCAATGAATATGTCTGTGTGTAAATTCTTTAATGTTATATTTCCCAGCTATCAAAGCATATCTTAGTGTGTCAATTGTATCTTGTCCTGATGAAATTTGGCAGTTCCAGATAAAGTAGCATATGAAATTGCCATCAACATAGCAAAACAAACATAGGTATCCTAAAACAGAACACCTACACATCTTTGTTAATAGATGAGAGAAAGTTTTTAAATGCATTTTAATTTATTCTGATCAATTACCACTTAAAAGAGCATTTAAAGTTAGACCTGCATGATAATATATGAAATCCACAAAAATTTTAAAGCTCAAACATAAAGAAATGTGATAGAAGTTTCCCCATAATTTGGCTACAATCCTAAATAACCTGTGTGGTATTATTTGTAAGAAATTATTGTAAATAAAAAATTAATTTTGATCAGTCATACTAAAAGAAAATATTATCTTTCCATTAGTCTTTAGGAAAATATTGTAAATTGTCATATAAAGGGGTATGCAAAGGAGATAAAGCTAAAATAAATATAGTGAAAAGGTATGACAGGCATATCAGCAGTTCATTTGTAAAAACTTGTTTTTCTGAATCTTGCACTGTTTGTGGTATTTCTTGCTTTTTAAGATGAGTAGTCTGTTGTGATTTCTCTTTTTATTATAAGAAAATGTTCATTTTTCCATTTAATTTTGTATTTGCAGTTTTGTATTTTTTCTCCTAAAGAGGCCTCCAAAACTAACTTAAGTTCTACAACAGATGAATGTTTCATTTATAGGGTGCTCAGTTTACAAATATCTTGTTAATTTAATGGCTTCATATTATCACTAAAATCTCAAGCACAATATATGCTTAAAGTGAACGCTTTTGAAATATAAGGACATAGATTCATATTTCAAATTGTTATTTCTGTAATTTTGAATCATTTTGACTTCATACTTGTTCAGACTAACTAGTTGCATTATCTTTACTGCATATTTGATTTATAAATTATTTACACTAAGAAAAGTGATAACTAAGGCCTTGTTCTTATACTTGAAGTTACTATTATTTTCAGTTTGGGATTTTTTTCCTGAAATTTTTATAAGCTACTTGCACAGCTTTATCTATTTTATACCACATGCAACCTAGTTTTCTGTAATTCATCCAACATAGCTATAACTGGTAGTAACCTACTTGTACCAGATTGCAAGACCCAATTGTTTGGGGGATTTGTAAACTAATTGATAATGCAACCTTTATTAAAAATTAAATTACACAATTATAATTTTATATGGTAATATAAACATAAAAAGTAATAAACATTTAAAACTTATACTTCCTAAATACGTTACTGTATCTTATTATTATCTATGCTTTTTAAGTTACTTGCATTAGTGTGTTTGTATGATAGAAATATTATATAACAGTATGCTGCTACACATACCTTCCTAAGTCTTTGTTTAGTGAAATCACATTAGCAGTTTGATACTGACCATGGTGGAAACATTACACTACATAAATTAGCAGATTCCACAAAGCCAGGTTTGATTCATTAGCTTAGTTGTTATCTATATTTTAGACTCAGGGAAATAATGGGTACAAGTTTAGTAATTTGGATAGAACTTAAAAATATGCTGATTGTATATACATTGTAAGTCAAATGTAAATGAGAGGCTATTTTTCCATTATTTAGAAAATATTCATTTCAGCAAAGGAATTGCTTGTGTCATTGGTGAATGCATGAAACTTCATCGTCTCACTTTTTCTTATTTGTTAAAATAGAAAATTCAACTAACATTCATAACAAGAAGTATGTTCATTTGTCAGTTGCAAACATAGGTTGATCATGTTTCAAGAATTTAGCAAAAATAAACAAAAGCCATATTTGAGAATCAATTGCTTCATGAAACTTAAAATAGACTTTTACATGTTTTATTACTCTTTGTAAATTATGCATTATATATCCTTAATATAAATAAAATTTATAGGTGTATGCATGTAAATATGTACATATTTGAGCTATTAAACACTTAACAGCATACTAACGGTTATATAATAACTTTTATTATTATTAAAAAGTTATTAAGTAGTTTTTGCATAATACAATCATATAAATGTTGTTCATCAAGGAGACAAATGTTTTCTTTCTTCAATAAATCTTTTTCTTAAAGTTTCTTCTTATAGAATCTTCATTATAATAATTCCCCCATTTTGTTCCTAAAAGTTCTATCATATCAGTAATACTATGGAGACTTTTACAGGTGTGGAAGGAAATAACTTCTTTCATGGGCCCTCTGACATCTTACTGTAATTAAATTACATTATAAGCGCATGCCATGGAGTTATCCTGGAACTTTAATGACTCCTTAGATTTTTTTTTTTTTACGTCTTTAAATATTCTTCTTTCTTAAGCTTATTCTCTGGTGTTACTAGAACCTACTCTCAATAAAGTCCTTAAGAACTATGTAGGAAATAAATTTCCTGCACATCTTAGTTCTTCTCCAGTGTTATTGATAGTTTCGCTACTTATAGAATTTTAGGTTTGAAATAATTTTCTCTCAAATGTTGGGATTATTTCCCTATTGTTTTCCAGCAAGCAGTGTTGCTTTGAGAAATTAAATGATATTCTAAGTATTTTCTCTTTGAAAGCAATGTGAATTTTCTGTTTGGAAGTTTTTAGATTTCTCTTTTTCCCTAGCATACAGCAATGTAGTACTGTGTGCCTTGATAAGGGTCATTTTATAAAGAATTCAAAGTACCCTTGTATTGGAGGAGTGACCTCTGGGCAGATCTGATGGGGTTTCATATTAAGGGGGGGGGGGGCGTGCAGCATGGTTGCCTTTTCCTCCCTTCCCTGTGCTGACTGAACAAGTTCAAGGTATTGTGAAGTCTCCTAGAAGCAAGAGCAATCTCCCATTCACAATACTTAGGCACTGGGTGAGGGGCATGCCCTACCTTCACAGCTGTCAGGACTGACTCAGGTTTGGGTGCTACAAAGCTTGATATCTCAGGCTGCTGTCCCTGCTACTTGGTTCTCTCTCTGCTGCACTCTGTTGTCCCTCTGGCTGCACAGGGCTGATAGCACAGGGCTGCACTGCAGTTTCTACTAGCATGGGAGCTGGACTCCACAAGCGTGGCATGCTGCAGTTGCTGGGCTGAGTATGCCACGTGGTTCCTGTGAACTCGCACTTGCACTGGGTGACTCTGCAACACATCGGTACAGTGGGTGGACCCACTACCTTCCTGAATGTCCTGGCCTGGTCCTGTGACCCCAATAACAACTGGGTTCAACAACTTCTGAGGCAGTGAATGGTGCTAAAATGTAGAAAGTAGACCTCAAACCCCTTTCCTGAGGGGGATTTTTGGGAGAACTACAGGGGCCATAAAGACTTTAAAGCAGGAATAGTAGACTCTGGGAGTCAATGAAGTCTATATGATCTTCCCTTCCCATGTTCCATTCTGCCTCTCTTCTCTCTTCACCCTATGTCTAGTTCTGGTGCCACTTCTGGTTGACAGGTTGCCCGCTCATCTGCCAAATGGGTTCAGGCTCTCAATCGAGAGCTGGCTGCCATTTTTCTATGTGAGGCTTTTGGCGTGAACTCTGCAACATGGATATTATCTGGGGTGGGAGAGGCAATATCAGCCGCACACTAACCTGTAATGTTTCTCTCTTCCTTTTCCCTTACCTGTCCCAATTTTTGCCTCTCTGTAAATAAATACTGTTATTGCTGTTTCTCTTGAGTTTTATCTTGTCATCATAAACACCGGTAAGGAACCAACAACCAGATTGTCTTCTCCCACCATGGTTTGCTCAGTTTCACTTACGATCTAGAAACTTGCTACATTTTGGCTCATTGAATAGATATTTGATAAATTTCTCCTCTTTGTTTCCTGTTAACTTTTCCTAAAGCAAGCAAACAAGCAAAAAAATAAAAACTGACTGCTCCTTTTAGTCTTCCCTCTGTGAATTTCCATATCTTTGATTTTTTGTTAAGCTATCTAAATGATTCTGTTTATTGTTTTCAATCATTGTATTTTCACTATCCAGTAGAGCTTTCTTTTTCTCCTTTATCTCTTTATTTTACACTGTTCTTATTTTATGAAAGTAATATCTTATCTTACAAAGACATTCATTTTGTTTTGTTTTTTGAAGTTTTCTGCTCTGCCCTATTTGTTTAGTTCCGTCTCTTCTTCCTACTTTCTATAATTCTTTTCTTTTCCTTGACTGCGGTCCATATGGATGCAGGCATATTCATATTTAAAATGGTGAAATTTCTTTGTCCATTAACAGTGTCTTAGCCAATAAATTTCACTTTGTGGTGGGAAGGCAATGAAAAATCCAAGGGAATCACATGGGGAAAAACTCTAACAACAGCATATGAAGCTCTGGGAAAGAGAAGACATTTCCTTTGTGGGGAAAGCTCCTGTTGCTGGTATTATGTGATTGATCATACTTAGGCACTACATCTCTCCTCATCATCAGATATTTCTGAACCTGAAGACTATGGACTTCTAAAGGGAAAAATCAAGTCCTGTCATTATAAAACATACAATTGTAAAATTCTATCACTTAGGTGTTATCAGTTATCTCTGTTACTTTTATGTTTCTGATTCCAGAATTAATACTGACATCTTTTCGTTTCCAATAACACAAAAGGCTATTTAGAACACCCTCTCACTGAAAAAGTCTGAAAATCACCAAATCAAACATTAGTTTGATTAATTTTCTTTAAGATATCAGAGACTATAAGATATTTAGCAATTACCAGACCAAAATTGAAAGGGAAGCAGATGCTGGAGAGCTAAGCCTACATAGAAGCAATACTGTATTGATGGCATTTGACAACCCAGGAATAAAACCAATGCCCAGGGTCCACACACTGTGGAGATTCTGATAGAAATGCTCCTCTCCTCAATAACCTAAGGTTCCAAAGAACTATAACTTAAAAAAAATATTAAACAGGGCCCTCCCTGGTGGCGCAGTGGGTTAAGCAACACACTATGAAGCAAACCACAGCCACTGCAGCACAAGTTCGATCCCTGCTGTGGGCCAGGGAGGGGACCCACATGGCGCGGCAGACCTCTCCTGCTGTGCCCACTGCTGCCCTCAGCAGTGTACTTCCGTTGATCTGCCTGTTCTGCTCCCCTCTCTGGTGAATCCTCTCACACCCCCCCCACACACACACACCTCTGGCCTATTCCCCACTGCTTGTGCAAAAATAAATAAATCTTTAAAAAAAATTTTTTTTAAAAATATATAAAACATTATCACTTAAGTGGATCAAGGAAACTTGAATCAGGAATGTAGTTAATGTGATCCCAGACTGCTATCTCCTGCTGCTCATAGAAGCAATGTAAAATGTAAACCTCTGGATGTGGCAAATAGGATAAAAGAAGAGAAATTCAAATTGACATATAGCATGATGAAAGAGCAGAACTTCAAAAACAATAAATTTTTAAAATCATAAGATTATCCAGATAAGAAAGAAATTAAGTAAACAATGAATAATAACCCGGCAGTTATCTACAGCAACAGTGGAAGTCAGAAGATAGCAAAATCATTATCTTCAGTGTGCAAAAAGAGAATATTGACTGAGTGGAATTTAACAACAATAAGCATTCAAGAATAAATGTATAATAAAGTTATTTGCAAAAGAGCAAAAACAGTCACCTCAGCACAAATAGATATTCAGTAAAGAAAACTCTAAATGGTATGTTTTGGACAAAAGGAAAGTTCTTTTAGGTAAAATGATAAAAAACACAAACAAAATGAACAAAATTAAGTGGTAAGTACATGGATAAGTATAAATAAACATTGTCCATATAAAACAACAATAGTAATATCCAATGAGTTAATCATCTCATGACAATGATAGTATATAAGACAGGAATGAGGTACATGAGGACAAGGTGTCCTAAGTACCTTGTACTGTACAAGAAAAGAATAAATTACAGGGCCTCCATGGTGGCGCAGCGGGTTGAGTGCCACCCTGTGAAGCATCTGCTGCACAGCAGTGTGAGTTCGATCCCATGCCAGGGAGAGGACCCACATGGTGCTGCAGACCTCTCCTGCCTTGCTTGCTGCTCCCCTCAGCAGTGTTTTTCAGTTCATCTGCCTGTTCTGCTCCCCTCTCTGCCTCTGGTGAATCCTCTTACCTCCTCTGACTCTGGCTTGTACTCCAGCTGGCGTATGCATAAAAATAAAGTAAAAATCTTTTAAAAAAATAATAAATTACAATATGAATTAAATATTCATATGTAATTTGTAGGTAAACTACTAAAATAATAGAATACATAATTTCCAAATGCAATGTAGAAATCAATAACAAAAAAAATAGAAAATGTTTTAAAATTAAGGGGGAATCTCTGAATTTTAAGTTGGTCAAAGAAGAAAACATAATGGAAATTAGCAATTATTTAGAACTACAATATAGTTATTAACATTAGACCCCTTCCATCTTGGAAGGTCTAAATGTTCATTTTTAGAGGTAGATCTCTATGACAGATTAATAATGTGGGAATGTTTCTATTAGCAAATGACCTCTATCCCATTCTCTTTGAAATCGTCAGTACAAAGAGTTTTTATTCTTTACTTTCATTTTAGAAAATCTCTAGAGGAAAAGGAGAGGAACACATACCTCAATCAGCCACTTGTAGCCAAAATTCCATAAAGTCGTTTTAAAGCATCTATAAGGAATAACACAAATTGATGCACTCATTCTGCCTTTTTTCCATTCTGTGTGTTTTTAAATTTTTACTATTTAGGTAAATAAACAAAAGAGCAAACACAAAAGTCCACCTACATGTGTATATATTTTTTTAAGCACAAGACCGAGTCGTTTACAAGTCATCTATATTTCTGAGAATTTTTGTTAAATTTTGAAAGACCTTCTGAGGGTAACATTCTACATCTGTTCATTACAGGAATATATTTATATTTCAAACATTTTTATAAGAATTCTTAATGCACTTTCAAAAAATTATTCCTCATACTAGCCCAGGTAATAAAATCAGTTTTCTTACAATGAAAACCAGTTTCTTCTGATTTCTATCTTTTTTCTCTTTTATCCAATGGAAGTAAAGCGGTATTTAATGTGGGTTTAAAAGAGATGCCTAAAAAATAATTACAAAATTCTCAAATTTTAAGCACTGGGTGTGTGTGACTCACTTCACTTTTAAGTTATGAAATCTTGAGCCAGGTATAATATCTGAAACAGAAAACAACAACAACAGAAGCAAGCAAAAACAATCTAGAACTGGACTTATTCTCAAATGTGTTGACATACCACATAAACTGAAAAGTACATTTTGCTTCCTTAAATATGTGTGAATTAATCTGCATACCAAATAAAGACTTTTTGGTTTACTACCAGATTGTGTGTTAAATACATTTCCAACAGCTAAGTAATTCTCAAGTTATTATTCACAATAAGAAATAATATTTTATTCATATCTTTAAACATATTTCAGAGAACATCTTACATCCGAGAGTCAACCTGCTAAATAATCACATAGGAGTTTGCTCACTTTACATAGCAGCACTCTATTTTCAGTAAATATGTACTTCACTGAACTTTCACTTGCTTGAAAAAACACTTGTATTAAAAAAAATTGTGATACTAAAAAATTTGATGGTTAACAGAAAACACTGTCCTCCAAACCTTCCCATTTTAGAAAACTATAATAGAAAATTAGAAGCAAACACGGTGTTTATAATGATGAAATATGTAATCAGATTTTACATCAACAAATTTTGAGTATTTTGAGTCATCAATTATTTACCAGGAAATCTTTCTTTTTCAATATTATCTCTACCTCTATACTATACCTCTATACTATACCTTTCACATTTAGTGTGGTTTATTATTATTAAATACATGGATTCAATCAACTAATAAAATATGCCTATTAGTTACTTTTTTTAGAAATTTATCCTCCATAAAGGAAAGATCCCCTAAAAGCTAATAAAACCTGTACTTTTAATTACATATAGAAATGTCTAACGGGCTTAATTTTTCAGGATTGATATCATGTCTCTTTAAATGCCAATCAATATCCCTCTTGTACAAAGGATACCTGTTGACCACTCACACTGTAAATCTTACTCCATTAATTAGCAGAAATTGTTACTATATTGTAGTCATCTGTAGAATCTGTGGTTCTCTATTAAAAATTCACTACAGTTAAGGATAGAAAGGGAACAAAGTCCAATTGAAAGTGTAAAGGGAAGTTGGGCCAAATCTAATTTAATTATCTGAGTTGGAATTATTCCAGGACTCCACCTGCCATAAGGAAAGTACCTTGGGATCTTTAATGACCCTGAGTGGTCAGGATTCCAGTTTTACAGTTCATCCAATTAACTGCCAAGCACATCTTCTGTTATACCATTAAGTGACAGAACTGGGGAATCCATCCTGCTAATTAAGAACTATGGGCCTTTTGTTCGTTTCCCAGTGGACTTTTCAGGGTATGCAGGTATGTGTACATGGCGACATAAACATACACTTAATAAGAGGTACTTCTATCATGGGTGTGAAGAGAGACTTCAGCCATTTCTTCTCTTCCAAGTTAGGATTAGACATACAAGTCACTATAATACAAGCCAGACTAGGATTGAAAAATGCTGGACCACTCCATTCTCTATCTTCATTAAAGTCATGTTCACTGGATAAATTGCCTTCCACAGTCCTACATGCCCTCAAAAGGAATGTACCCTCGCTCTTTACAGTTCTTATTTGAGGACCTTAATCTACTCTTCAGGATGAAATTGGAGGGTAAAAGTCTTCATTTCTCATATACTCACATTAGAATATGACTCTAACTTCCTCAATTTCTCTTTTTGAAGGAAGCATGACACCTGTCATATCAAAAGTGAAGTCTGAGGAATGACCATTAAGTATTTTTCTCAAAGTGAAAAATAGGAAAGCCTCTTGAAAGAACCTGTCTTGGTGGGAGCCACATATCACTCCACTGATCAATAGCATCTAAATTACTTTGAAATTTATTAAAAACAGAGATTCCCAGGTTTACTCTGGAGCCAAAATCAATGGTGAGAGACATGCATTTGTTTTTTCAACAAGCCCCCAAGATCAGTCTGCTTGTTTGAAAACCACTGGACTCTTGCTTCCTATGGAGCTAGAATAAAAAAACCCATGTGTGACTCTGAAAAGAAAAGCTTATCCATACATACACACAAAATATACAATATCTATCTCCATTTTTTAATGCTTATTTTCTTCTTTCATTCCCTTTGTATTGTTTCTATTTTAGATACCATCATCTAAATTATCAAGTTTAATTTCTTTCTTACTGGAAGCATTGTGTAAAATTACTTTGGGATCTTATTAAAATTGATGCTAATTAACCTGACCATATTTATTTTCACACTCAAATGCTGTGAGTAATACAAGAGAGACATTGAACTGTAGACACAAGGGAAGTTAAAATGACTATGATGCAAATAGAGACATTAGAAAAAGATTATTGAACAATTTTAAACTAAGTGAATGTTACATTTTCTTGTTACTTTAACTGATATTCCAACATAATCCTCTGTTTTTAATTAATGGGAAAGGAGAGATTTGAAGATGTTACAGAAATATAGTACCATGACAGCCAGCATGGAATGAAGATGACTAAAACATTCCAATGTAATTGAGATTTTATTCATCTGTAAAATGAGACAGTTATAGTGCAGGATCTCTTAACTCTCCTCTCACTCTAAACTTTCAAAGTCCTTGAATGTTTACAATCCTTGAACCAACTCCTCAGAAATTTGGCAAAACAAATAAGATTAGCAAAGTCAACTTTTAGGTCTGAAAGAATGAGCTAGATGACTTAAAAAAAAAAAAAAAAAAAGGAATCCAGGACATATTTCTAGGTGAAATACAGAGAGCAACTGTCCAAGGTTTGGTCAGTACTGAGGAGTTTACCATGACTTTCAGTGCTAACACCTGAACACTTGTTAGCAAACCACAATACTTGTTCATTCTAAAACAGAGACTGAGTTTATGAGACATAAGTCAAAGTTTTTTACCTTATAAATGTAGTTACACTTTTGACATACTGAAGCTTCCAATTTTGGTTGGCTGGACTATGACAAGTTACCTCTAATCTTCTGAGGTATCTCAACCATGATTAGAACAAAAAATAGCCTCAGAGTAAAAGGAGGCTATGATCCGATTAAATAGCAACATAGCACTTGAGAAGGAATGTAGATAAACATCTTTATTAGAGAGGGATCTGGGGATCATATTGTACATATACCTGATTTAATCAGAGCACTTAAAACTGAAGAGCTCATAAGGAAACAAAGTATTTTAAAAGAATCTAGTGCCTCCAAACAGTTACAAAAACCTACAAACAAAACACCAATTGACTTGTCTCAAAGGTAAACGTGAATGTGCTTAGCAATCTTACCTAGTTACCTGGCTCCCAAATCTATAGTTTGGTATCAGATATGCTTGCTCAATACATTTAAACAAGAACAAAGGTCTTTTCAGAGAACTTATAAAAAAATAATTTATAGGGGGCCTCCCTGGTGGTACAAACTATCTTGGTTATCAAGCTATCTCAGTGCTATCAAGCTATCATGAGTCACTGCGGCATGCATTCTATCCCCAGCCATGGAGCTAAATCACATGGAACTCCTTTCCTGTCTTGCCCACTGCTCCCATCAGCAGTGTATTTCAGTAGATCTGCCTGTTCTGCTCCCCATTCCATCCCTATGAATCCTTTTTACTATCCCCACACACACACACACCCCTCTGGCCTGTACCCCAGTTTTTGTATGCATAAATAAAATAAAATAAATCTTAAAAGTAAAACTAAAAAAGAATATATTAAAGAAGCTATTATTTCATTTTACCATAAAGTTAATATGGAGGATACTGTGAGGTTAACAATGATGTTTAGAGAGAGAAGATCCTGGGAAGATGGTGGAGTAGAAAGTTCCAGGAATCTGTCTTCCCACCCAAACGAGAATGGCACTGGCAGGTTCTGCCTGATATAACTATTGGAACTATGGAGTTTTGAAAGCTTGCAGTTTACATGGGAATGGTTTTGACAATAAATTGAAATTAATTTCAGCTCTTAACTGAGGTAATAAGAGAAAAAAAATCACAGGGCACATAAAAAATGAATAGCAAAATGACAGCACTCCTTCCTTATAAGTAAATACTTTAAATGTAAATGGATTAAATTTGCCAAGCAAGAGACAGAGATCAGCAGAAAGGTTGAACTAAAACAAAAAACTCGATCCACTACATGCGTGTATAAGAGTTTCACCTTAGATCCAAAGACACTTGTAAGTTGAAGGTGAAAAAATGAAAAAGATATCCCATGCAAAATACTGAATAAAAGAGAACAAAAATGGCCATCCTAATTCAACCAAAATAGTAAAATTGTATGTTGCATGTGTTTTAGCACAAGAAAAATAATTTTTAAGGAAAAAAAAATGTTTATAGAGTCTCCTAGTTCAGAACTTAGATTTTTAGGGGGTGGTGATTAAGTTTGCGGAGACAATAAGACAGCCTTCATTGCAATTTATTAAATAAGGTAGAGAAACAGCCAATATCTATAGTGTATCCCTAATTCCAGTATAATTATTTCAACTATTTGTTGACTGACTTCTCAGCCACACTTAACACATTTTATCACTCCATTTTCTACATTTACAAAGTTTCAAAATTCAAAATATAAAATATTTCTAAATCTAATAGTAATAGGGTCCTGAGGAGACTCATTAAAGCCTGGGGCAAAAGGAAAATTTAGTAACTCAATTATGTTTTTACTTAAAAGCTTGATGCTTTGGTCATGATAGAATTTTTACATTAACTTATATTTTTTAATTATTGTATTAAAATGTTATTTATCTTCATTACTGGGTTCTTAGTCCTCAAATTTTGGAAACCAAAAAACTAAAATGACTTTTTTTCCCTTCACTAATATCAAAGTTTGCTAGTTTTTCTCCTCTTTTTCAGCTCTTCCCTTCTCTTTCCAGTTCTTCCTCTGTTGATTAAATACCAATGTTCCTTGGGGTTTTTTTTCCCCCCTTAAGTCTTCTCTTCCTCTTCTATACATGCCATCTGAGTTATCGCAACTACTTTGATGTTCTGTTGATTCACAAAATTGTTTCCCCTTTGCTTTACCATTCAGCCATACTACTTGGATAACAGAACCCAAATATAACCTTGCAAGTTAGAAAGTCATGATACATGTCTAGAGATATATTTTCAATGCAATGCTTACTCCCACAAAAAGAATAGAAATCTCTGCCCAGTGAAACCCTCACAGCACCTCCCTCTTACATACCTCACATCTATACCCTATACCCTAAGGTACAGGATGGGAAAGAAATAGAAATCCTTTAGGCCCTCCATTTTATTCCCCCACTTTATACAGTAGGATTCTGTCCTCTATTTTATATTCCTCATTACAGAACAATTAAATACTTGTTTCATTTTTTTTTAATCTTTCCCACTGCCAAACTGCAAGCTCTGTGAAGGCATGCTATGTCCATCTTGTTCGTTATTATATATCCAATTCACACAATGTCCAGAACTTATCGGCTACTCAGTAATTAATTATGTAAGGAAAGAAAAACAGGCAGTAAGAATCAAATACAATCTAAATAGAATCTGGAATCTGTGTGATCAATGAGCAACTGAGCAAATGAGCAGAGCCAGCAGATGCAATAACCACAAAGTCCAGTCACTGTTAAGAAACTACTAAACAGAAAGGTCCAATTTTTCTAATCCTGGACCCATCTCTTTTTTTTTGCCAAGTAACCAGGACTTCTGACCCTAGTTCTATCTGTACAATAAGCACCGCAGAGACAAATCATTGGCCTGACTGTCCTGGGGACACTGAAATCTTGGCAAACCTCATAGGGCCATCTGGTCTGTAGCATCCCTCCTGAAGTTCATTTCTGCTCTTCTGTGATCAAATGCTCTGCTCACTGATCTGTTCCAGGATGTGTAGGTTTTACTTAAACTGTTTGTGGCTATTGTGATGCATTGAAAAGTAATACAGAATGGCTTCACACAGCAGTAGAAAAGAGATTCAGTTATCTAATCCCAAAAGTTCATAGTGAACATAGATTCGTACGCTCTTCTGAAAAGATTATGCTGATCCAACAGGAAGCTCACATTATACACTGTGTGAAACTAATACATGGTTTTACTGGTCAACAGTTGAAACAAGGGTATCCCATAAGTCAAAAAAAATGAATTTCTTAATTTTTAGCCTGCTCATTGAAAATTGATAGAGTGCGCACGCACATATACATATAGGTACATACATATATGTATGTGTACAAATATATATTATACATATAATATATAAAACAAAAATCAACAGATTCAAGCTGAAATATGTAGAACTTGACTCTGGAACTTCATTGAAGACTGAGAAAGAAAGAAACCCTTCTAGTCATGAGAGAATGAAGACTGTCACATTAACTAGATACATGTTTTAGAACAAAACATTCAGCTTCTTATAATCCACAAAAAAAAGTGGGAAGGAAGGTATTTTTAAAAAATACAGAGAATAGAGCACTTCATTAGCCTCACTATATGTGGTTAATATTCCATATAGTGATTCAGAGATTTGTTAGAAGGCACACTTAAGAATTTCCCCTAATAACATTTTTTAATACATACTGAGAGCTGAAAACACACATAGCTAATGCACCTCACTCACAAATTAAAATTATCTATAAAAATACTTGATCCTTGAATATTATAAATTGGTAAATCTGAATTTAAACCTCCCTGAAAATCTTTTGTTAACCTATCACATCAAGCATGAATCCTATTTATAATGTGATGCCAAAAATAGACACACAACACTACATGTTTAGAGAAAGATCTTGTACATGCTGCACTACACTGAGAGGCTCTTTAGAATACATTTATTTTTCTTATCAACTTTTCCTGGTATCTTCCCCTCTAAACATCAGTATTTGACCCATGGGTTCTTAGATGCAGTCAGGAGAAAGCACTTTAATAACACAAGATTTGAACTTGCAACTTCTTCCCAAACTGCAAAGAATAAACTTGCTTGCAGAAGGGTCACTTAATTTTACTATAGCATGTCTTAGCTTTTCCTGCAGTGCCATATCCTCATGTTTTTCTTCCACTTACAAATTCATAAGGGAAATGTGTGTACCAAAAGGTATAATGAGGAATACATTTTAAATCTTTTCCCCACAGAGTGCAGTTACCAGCCCCTGAGATTTTTTTAACAGTCTGGCTGACGTTTTTGGTGCCAACACCAACTGCTGGTAAATCATCTAATCAGCCAGGATGATGCCTTTTGTTTTCCAGCTTTTGTGACTTCGTTTTTTGAACATTTAAAGTTGCCAACAATTCCAAATGGTGTCTCATTACTTCTTCCAATTTGTTTCCATGTGAAGATAGAAACTATTGTCTTTAGAATTAATTATAATAGGATGTATACCCAGCCCACTGTTATAAGAACTACAAATAGATATCTCCCTATAATGGTTTAAAAGGAAATTTCTTTATATAAAATCATTAAAGGGAAAAGTGCAACTCCACACTCTTTTACTACCTATCTTCATCATCAACAACAATGGCAATGATTATTGAGTGCTTACCGGTACACTGAGAGGAACTCTGTGAATTTGAATTATTATAGGTAGACCTACACAGTTTATCAATTCAAAACAAGGTCACACATTTGCTTAAAGAATCAAAAATGGTGTCTGTTTCTGAACCACTTGTATTTAAATCTTTTTCTTTTTATGACAAAAAAGAGGTAAAAATATTAAACTTTTTCTTATACAGGACTTTCTGACTTACAATAGGTCAAGCATCGGTGCTCAGGTTTACAGCCAGGGGAGGTTATGAAACAATTATGAGTATCTGAAAAACAAAAAAATAGCAATTACTTTATAAATCTAAAACAATATAAATTTTTTCATTTGCAATATGGTATCTTAAGCTACCTAAATCCATATAAGAATCTTTTCTTCATTTCTTATTTTTTTACCCCCTTTCAGATTCTATTCTTGGCTTTTGATTTTTAGATTTCTGCACTCTTATTGCAAAGATAATATGATGTGAAAATTTCTATTAACTTGTAAAATATTAATCAAATAGTTTTTCTTGGAAATTTTTCTCATCAAACCTCTATAAAATCTCCTATAAAGCCATCTTAATTGCTAACTGGAATTTGAAATATATAAGTACAAATATTCATTTTAAAATATTTGTCAAGATGCAAAGTTACTATAAGAAATGTAGGAAAATCAGAATCCTATTAAAATATAGAAAACCAGAGATACATTGAAATCCATCATACTTAAAATGATTCTTCATATAGCAATTGTGGCCAGATTATCTTATTTAACAGACTGTCTGTTCCTGTTGCATGTTAACATTTTCTTTCTTTTTTTTTTTAAAGATTTATTTATTTATGCATACAGCACTAGGGTACAGGCCAGAGTGTGGGGGGTGAGAGGATTCACCACAGACAGAGTGGGGAGCAGAACAGGCAGATCAACAGAAGTACACTGCTGAAGGGAGCAGTGGGCACAGCAGGAGAGGTCTGCTGCACCATGTGGGTCCCCCCCTGGCCGGCAGTAGGGATCGAACTCGTGCTGCAGTGGCTGCAGTTTGCTTCAAAGTGAGTTGCTTAACCCACTGTGCCACCAGGGAGGCCCTGTTAACATTTTCTTGTGCTCCTTAATGAAAATCATCTTTGTACTGACTTACTGAACAGTTCTACATATGCAAATGTAGTACTTGAAGATTTACTAGTTATTGTATATATTCTGTCAAATTTTTTTCATGTTATTTTACTTATTATTATAGATATTACTATATTTGGGATGAAAAAGTCTTTGCATAAAGCATGCATTTTTGGAAAATGGATTCAAAAAATTATGAGCCAGGTACTAACAGGAACATGCAGTATTTCCTGAACTCCATGTCTCTTTATTTTTTGTTCCTGTGAAAGAAAGGAAATTTTCAGACTATCCATAAAAAAAAGAGCATTAGAATTCAAACTGACTGTGAGAGGGCCATGACCCATCACTAGCTACTTCAGAGTTTGGAATTTAACTGACACCTTCCCCACACATACAATTCATTTTCAGGGTGTTTGCATCACTGTTTAAAATATTTCTACAATAAAATCTTCTGAACGCTATTAACTTGCATTCAACAACCATATATGGTACCACTTCCTTCTTTGTCTCTGGTCAAAATCACCACATTCACTGTTTTGTTTTTAGCAGAGCCATTTGAAATAACCAGTGTCTGAGTCACCCCTATTAATTATATGAGATTTAGTGGGGGTTGGAAGTCACTCTGAAGAGGACCACATTCCACTTTAGGCCACAGCAGTTTTCCCTGTCTCTTTCAATAGCATCTGTGTGAATTTGACTGAATAAAAAGCCTACAAGGAGCAGTAATATAACATAGGTTTTAAAGACACCAAAATCTCTTAAGCCAGAAGGTTTCCATCTTGAACCTGAGGTCTATCAATACTTTTATCTGCATAAATACATGACTGTGTTCTAATAAAAATTTTCATGTAGAGGTAGGTTTAAATACAGAATGGAATAGATTCATGGAGAACTCAGGTAAGTCAAAACATACATATGAAAAAGACCATTTTCGATTATATTTAAGTATAAGAATTATCAAAGTTACTTTTATAGAATGTATTTCAACACAATCTTTTTAACATTTATTGACAATGCTCTTAGAAGATGTTAGCACGCTGGACAATGCCCTTAGATTAAAATAAAATTCTCAACACATCTTGCCTTTGAAGAATGATTGGTGTGATCTTCCATATGAGTTTGAGGTATAGAAGATCATACTTGAGCCAGTGACGTCCTTCTCATCACTCTCAGAGTACACATGAATACACACATTCACAAACACACAACTCCAACCAAGAATTATAGGCAGATCCCCATGTAGACCCCAATCCAAACAGAGGTATCTGCTGTCAAGTAAGTTAATAACCATTATTCATACAAAAAGATAAAGAATATGCTTATCCTTTGCCAAGTACTAGAATATCAACTTTCATTTAACGCTCAAAACAACTCTACAAGATATCCATGATTTGAAGTCTAAAGAGTTTTTAGAAGTTTAGACAGAATTGCCAAATTCACACAGCTAGAAAAGTGTGGAACTAGAATTCATGCTATGACTGTCTTGCTGAGAGCCCCACACTCTTGGTGTTCCAGTCACAGGATCTTTACCAATCTCATATAAACCTATAGAGCATCTTAAAGTCATCATTGCAGAGCATAGAACTTTGTACACCTTTCTTGTCTTTAAGCTGACATGTCTTTTAGTTCAAATATTAATTTATTTCCTTCAACATTAGAGCCACATAAGGTAAAGAAACTTCTAGAATTGAGACAATAGTCAGAATTTGAATATTACTTTAGAAGTAACAAGGGAAAAGTCAAAAAAGTAAAGAAAAAAGGAGCTTCTTCCTCAAAGTAGCTATTTAAGCTACCAATTGAAAAACAAGTACACCAGTTGTGCTACATTCGCATATGTAATTTCTATCAATAATTACATCTAATATAGCAACATAAAAAGAATCTGAAAAGTAAAGTTTGGATGAAGACAACAAGTTGGAATATGTTATGCACTGAATAATGTCATACATTTAATTATTAAACCCATAAAATAACGTATAGTTATGGATATACACGAGTATATGAAAATCATAAAACTTTGATAGGAAGGAAAAATCTGCCTCAGGAATCATTAACTTCTGTTATGGGATGGAAGAATAAATAGAGGATTTAACTACATTTATAATGTGTTTATTTCATAAAATTTGAAGCAAAAATGTCAAAATGTTCACATTCTTTAAGTGTTGATAGTGGCTATACGATATTTGCTATATTCTTTTTTATAAATTACTGAATGTTTGAAGTATATTACTTCAACATAATTTCCAAACATTTGAAATATTTTATCATTTTAACTGTAAAACCAAGGTGGGAAAATTTTTTAAGAAATAAAAAATTAAGTGTTGTGATGTGAGGAAGGTATTTGCATATGTGTATATATTTACATTCTCTTTCTAAGGAAAAGAGAAGACAGACTATCGTGACAAAGAAACTGATAAAGCATTTTCCTGTACCAATCACTGGTAAGTGAATGAACATAGAGCAGTTTGGCATTGTCCTGAGCAGGTAGGTTAGGGAGAGAGAAGGTGTAAAAATAAAGATAGACTAGAAAGAACATTGCAAGGAAAAAGGAAGATAAGAAGATGCAGTGTTCTGTGAATAGAGGAGTTATAGTAAATAGTGCTTGAACTTGAACTATAACTGACAGCAAATGCAGTGCCTAAACTAGACTGCAGCTGAGACTCAGATACATTTAAATTAGAGAGAATACAGGACATTCACCATCTTATATCCCTGCTACAGACTGTTAGAATAAACTGGATTACATGAGACTGCAGGTCCTCATGGAAAAATAATTAAATCCTGACCGAATCATTTCACATATATAACATTACCTGATTAATTGAGGGAAGCACAAATAAAATAAGCTATAAGGAGAAACTATAGAAAATCATCACAGGGAGCAATGTGTCTAGAACAGTAAATTCAGAAAAAAACCCTGAGGGTTAAAGGGCAATGAATTTAGCCAGAATCCATGAGGACCCAAGCATTCCAGCAGCCTGCTTCAGTCTTGTACATGTGAATTAAGTTTCACAACTTGAAAACTATAGTGCACAAACCCTCCAACATTCCCAAAACTGAAGAAAGAAATAGTCTTTTGTGTAATTCTCAGAAACAAAATTTACCAATTAGCAGGAATCTCAAACAAGAAGTTGCTGGTGAGAGTAAAGTCCATAACATCAGAGTTCCAACTAGAAAAATTCCAGCTGAAATCTGATAGCCCAAGGAACAAGGCTGTTTAACTCAGAAAAACGATATATCTAACTCATTGTACTTCAAGGCTGATCAAACCTGTTCCGGAAACCATTGCCTTTGTTGTAGTGTAGAGCAAAGCATATGTTTTCTCACTTTGCAAAAGCATTATTGGCTGAGCTGCCTGACACAAGAACTACACCAAGACAGCAATGGGCTCCTTGTGGCCTACTGGCAGCAATGTAGCTGCAGCACCAAGACTTGCTGGTATCTGCAACAAGACTGCAGCAGCAATAGCACAGTTCCAGTTTGGGCAGCTATGGCTACCCAGTTCAAGAAGAACCAGTAGTAAGTTCTAGTCTGGACTCTGTAAATTTCATTTACAAGAGCTTGTAGAAGAATTACCACAAGTAGTTATGGAGAACACTAGAGGAATCAAATGGGCGGAGGGGTGTAAAGCAATTAAACATGACTGCTTTTGTACCCTGAGATAAGAAAGACTGATAAGCTTAAGTACCATAACCTGCTTCTGTGAAAGATGAAATGTTTATGAAAGACTTAATGTTCAGAGGGGGAAAATATAAAATAAAACACCAGTATGATTTAGATCGTCCTTTTCAATGTTTTTACATCCCTCTAAGATATGGACTCTTTTAAGACGATTTTGGTTAAGAAAAAGAAGCACAAATGAATCTACTTACAAGTATGTCATGATGACAATCTCTTTGATTATATACAATGAGAAATACATAATAGTTGAGCCTGTTTTAAATGGAAATTTGTGTAATCGCAAGTTTAGTCATTAGATGGTATAAGAGGAGTGATGGCAGCATCCCAGCAACAGGAATAACTAGTGTATAAATCCAGGTGAAATGAAGAGGAGCTGAGAAATACCAGTGACCAGAGTCAGACACGAATTTAAAATGTCCCAAATTCACACTGAATACCCACAGCATTAGCAATACTCACTTTACAAAGCTTTTGAATATATAAAGAAAATATAAATAATGAAGATGAAGGAGATAATGGCAGTGAAAACACCTGAGATAATCCTGATGTTAAGGAAATGCCAGCAACATGTATGAGTATGACCACTCAGAAGGGAAAATAATCATCCTTCCATGTCGAGAAGAATTTAGTCCATTGGTTTGTTGAAAGTTCAGTACCCTTACTTACCCAGCACTTTGCCCCTATCAGGAATCATGCTGTCCTTCTTGAGAGCACTCTCTCTTGCTTAAGCAGTTCCATCAGTTGGCATCTGGGAGTGCGACAAAAGAAGAGTGCACACTGACCCCAGTGGGCCCAGCCCAGAGAACTGAAGAGGGCATATGGGACACACATGGGCTACCTCTACCTTCCCGAATCTTGCACAGGTGTAAACACACTAGCGTCACAGCAACAGATCACATGAGGATCAGGAGAGACGCAAACACGCATACATGCGGTACTCCTGCTGTCAAGGTAACAACTACCTTAGATTCCTGGCAACAGGATCCTTCCGGGCCTGCTGTCAGAGAATCCAAGGGATTAGCTAGACTTCTCTCACTGGGCAGGTCACCACCCTCCAGAGAACCAATCAATATATTAATCCCCCCAGAGAGGGCTATTGCTGCCAGCACATAGGCAAGAGAACTACTCATCAGCAGCTCTCTCTTGCAGGAGATACAGCCCATAGTTCTTATACTGCACACATCCTACTGCTTCCAATAAATAGTATGACCATATTCATAGAGGATTCTATTTCCAGACTGTGACATATGCTGACCTATTGGCAGCCCAGCTTCTGTGGAAAATGATCCACAAGAAATTATAGCACTTCCTTTAGACAAAACTCTAATCTTATCTTCACAGGACTTGAGGGTTAAGGATACTTGAAAATCAGTATGACAATAGAATTTTTAATGAAATAGCATGCCTGAAATTCAAACCAAAAGGGACATGTCACATCTATCTATGTATGCATATGTGTGCCATGCTTCCCCTGCCTCCATCAAATAAGAGGTTTGTCAGTGAAATACTCAGCAATTGTGAGACCTCCAAATGTCCCCCACTCCACCCTAGAAGATGTCTCACAATCAAAGATGATAATATTTCTCTCAGTAAGACAATAAACCATTTTTCTGCTTTTCCAGCTCCTGAGATAACTGACTCTCATTTTTACCATATAACCTCCCTGAAGCTGCCACAATTCCAGCTTTTTCAACATTGTGTTACAATTCCTCCAAAGTGGTGGATTTTAATCTTAATTTATTATACAGATCCCAAATTGGTAATGCTTTACTCTTCCAATGTTCCACAGATTTTCATGAAAATATCTCTTTGAAATTTTACTCACAAACCCTCCCTAGAATTCACATAGGAATCTGTGGGAAGTAGACAGTATGAACTGAATGAAGAATGGCTCATTGTGTCCCCAAGTACTGCCAAAATTTTGAAAACATTCAATCCAAGATCTGAAGATAAATTTGACAAAATTTCCCAGGAAGTAGAACAAAAGGATAAAGGGAAACTGTGCAGAGTAAAGTGAGTGTGACAGGCAAAACTCTAAGATGCTCCCAAGATTCCACCCCACTCCCCATACACAGGCCCTGTGTAATCCCCTCCCCTTGCATGTGACTGGAATTTATAAAAATAAGGCAAATTTCTCTACTCTTTTCCAACACTGGTTATCACCTATATTTTTGATTATTGATTGGCATCTTAGTAGGCGAGAAGCATTATTTCAGTGTGGTATTATTTCAGTGATGGATAATGTTATGTATCTTTTTATGTGCTTATTAGTTATTTGTATACTTTGTTTGGAGACATGTCTATTTAGATAATTTACTCATTTTTAAATTGTTTTTTTCTTTTACTATTGATCTATAAGATTTGTTTTTGTAATCTAAATATAAGTCCCTTTTCAAAACCAATATTTGCAAAAACTATCTTATGCTATATGCTGTCCTTTCTCTTCCTTGATGGGATTCTTTGAAGCACAAAAGATTTTAGCTTTGATGATGCCTAATACATTTTGTTGTTGTTGTTGCACCAATTAATTCCAACTCTTTTTTTTTTTAAAAGATTTAATTATTTATGCATACAAGCACGGGTACAGTTCAGAGGTGTGGGGGGGTGAGAGGATTCACCACAGAGAGTGGGGAGCAGAACAGGCAGATCAACTGAAGT
>JAGFMF010011712.1:3138591-3184924 GCA_019455555.1 Galemys pyrenaicus | reverse complement strand
TCCCCTCCCTGGCCGGCAGCAGGGATTGAACTTGTGCTGCAGTGGTTGCGGTTTGCTTCATAGTGCGTTGCTTAACCCACTGCGCCACCAGGGAGGCCCTTAATTCCAACTCTTACTTGACGTGCAAAATCTCTTCCTTAAGCCTCTCCTATGTCCTACTACTCCAAGTTCCTCCCAGACAAACTAATCTGAGTCGATAATTCTTTCCTTAGGCCAACTTGACTATCTTCCCATACATTGTATAGATTTCTAAGCAACTCATTACACTTACTGATTGATATATTTCTTTTCCTAAGTATGCTATAAGCAACTTGATAGTAGGGTCCTATTATTCAACTTTGTATTATTCAATGCAAACAAACCCTGTCATATAGTGGACATTCAGCTAACGTCTACCAAATAAGTAGAGAATGACTGAATTAATTCATTTTAGAAATGTTAGTTATACATTCAAAGACAGTTGAATATATTTGACAGCTCACAAAGTGTTGGATAACTTCCAAAACACTTCCACATCACGGTAGTACTCCTATATTTAATTCTTATCTCATGCTATTTTTTTCCATAGATTATATCCTTTAAAAAATAGTTTCTATGGGTACATCACTAACATAGTTATAGAGGAGGTTCCCTGCTTTGTTTCCAAGAGGAAGATCTAACACCAAACCAGAAGGACACAACACTGAGAGAGCCCATGGAGCAGGAGAAATTGAAACTCCCCTTGGGTATTATAAACCAACAGAGTCTATACAGAGGAGACACAGAGAAAAGAGACACGTCATTGAACAAGAGGTGTGTGGAGAGGAACTCTCAGAAGCCATAATCTGGGGCAGGGGGCATATGATCAGGATTGCCTGCTCATTCCCAAGTCCTGAGAAGTAAGTAGAGAGCAGGAATGGTGTGGGGTACACACCTGGAATGAGGGAGAAAACACATATGTCACTACTGGGCTGGGATGCTCCACACAGACCAAGCACCCTATAAGGAGAAGAACAAAGGAGCTGCTCAAGATTCACTCCCCTTCTCCTACCCCATGGGACTGGTACTAACCTCAAAAATTGTACTGGCAGTGCACAGACTTCAGAGTTTCAAGACTAGAACCCCAGAGAAGAGAGATATTAATGGTGCTGCAAACATAACCCAGCCCTGTTCCCCAGCACATTCACACCAGTGAACCCCTTCAGGGCATTCCCCTGGCTTCATTCACTGCAACTACCTACAGAAATCAGCAAAGTCCAAAAAAATCAAATCAAAAGAAAGAAAAATGCAGTGCCACCTGCTGGAAAAGTAAAAGTAGTTCAACTCTCTAAGTTACTACTACAGATTGTTTGGTTTTCTTTTAATAGAAAAATTTAAGCAGAAAAATAGGCAAACAAAAAAGCATAACCCATGGGACCTTGATACTTCAAAGGAATATGACATCACAACTCAACAACAAAAAACAACCTAATCAAAAAAAAAAAAAAAGAAGATCTAAATAAACACTACTCTAAGAGATGTACAAATAGCTAATTGGCACATGAAAAAATGCTTATCATCTGTTATTATCAGGGAAATGCAAATCAAAACCACAATGAGATACCATTGTACTACAGTGAAAATGGCTCATATTGAAAAGGCCAGAAACAACAAAAACTAGCTAGAGTATGAAGAAAAAGAAACTTGCTTTCAATTTCTTAGGCATCATTAAGCAGTATAATAATAAAACCATCCGCTACTATGCTCATTATTTATTATTTACTCTCCCCCTTTCCATATAGCCTATAACCAAACTATCTCAACCCAAACATTAGTCTTCTTTAACTCTGGTGAGGTATGAAAACAAACACAAGCAGGTTAGCAAGTAACTTGTTCATTAGAGATAATGAAGAGTTGAGTAGATATCTATTTTTGTCTTTATCTTTGTCTACCCAATATAGAGTGTAATGAGTAAAATAAAAGATAGAGGCCAAAATTAAAAATGTATACTCTGAGAAGTCCAGGACCATTTTTCACTAACCAACTTTATATAGCATCTTCACACCTTCCTACAATATTTGATTTTTAAACTGCACATTTATAAAACATTTTACAATAATAAATGACTACTATTGAAATAATGACAAATATATTGCCATGTGCCACAGAAAAATTAAGCACATTACAGAAAACAAAAGCAAACCACCCTGTACATAAAGTGCCAAGGATTGAAGGAGGTTCATTTATTCATTCAACCAGTATTTATCAAACATGTTTTCATTTTCCAGATACCATTCTAGATATGGAGAACACAGAAGCAAACCAAAGAGTTTATATTCTAGTGGGGAAAAACTATAAACAAATACATAATTAGTTAGGTCATGATTTTTTTTAAAAAAAGGGAAAAATGACTATATCCAGAGTAAAGGGAATAGTTGGGTACCGAGGCAGGTAGAAGGGGATGTTATTTCAAATAGGGTAGTCTGAAAAGACCTCTTCAATAAGATGCATTTGATCAGAGAACTAAAGGAGATGGTGAAGTGAGCGACAAAATATCTGTGGGAAAACATTCCACACAGAGTGATCAACAAGGGCAAATTCCCTGGGACAAAGATGAGCTTAGCACATTTAAGAATCAGCAAAGACCAGTCTGTGCATACTGAGCAACGAAGAAAAGTAATAAGAAATGAAGTTGAAGATTATGAGTACCTATGGAGCATGGTAAAGCCTTTGTCTCTAATTTTTGAAGTAAAAGACTAGAGATAGCATTACATTTCCTTTACCCAGTGAAGAAGTCAATTTTTTATTTCTATCTCCAATTTAGTAAAAACAAATGAAAGAAATACATTAACAAGAATCACAGTATCAAGAAGGGAAGACACTAATACAAATAAAGAACACACTACTTTGAAATCCACTTCAAGATCATATGTGCCTCTTGCCATTTTTATCTGAAAACATTGTTAACAGCAGGTTGACATTCATGATTGCCTTCAGTCTAAATCCAGTAACCTCCTATTTTCCCATCAGGTGAACTAGGAATGCTGGTCTAAATTCAGCCTAATCATGGTTCTAATAATAGCACAAACCAAAAGAGTGCCTCTGAGCTACAGATCTCCAATTTCTATTTCTGATTTAAAGCTTGTAACTTGTCCTCCAGCTTCAGGTTAATCCCCATGTGGAGGAAAGCAAACTTTAAGGAGAGACATTGACACTACAGTAGATGCTCAGAACAAGAACGAGAACTAAGAACAAACTACCAAGTACTAGCCAGGCAAATGTGACCTAGTCAGCATGCAGACTTTGTCTTCTAATCACTTCATTGTATTTTTAAAAATCTTAAGGAGCTGCTCCTTTCCCCACATTGTGGCTACCAGAGTGATTTTGCAACAGAACTTGCACATAATTTAAGACGGATTATTTTTCTCTTTTCCTTTGCTTCTTGCCTTCCCCTTCCTCCTTCTCTCTTTCCCTTCCCTTATTTTCCTTAACAATCATAGTTACATTCTAGGCCTAAATCATCTTCTTTATAGTTGAAGTGCCTCACTGCACTAGTGAAGACCTTTAACTGTGTTTAATGTTAATGGTTATTTTGGTACAAAGAAAAGAACATCTGTTTTGAGCAATACCAAGACTGTACTATGGAGCTCAAATCCTCCTAGTAAATACTCTTTCTACTGAAATGTTTTTGTGGTCATTGCTGTAAAACAGATGAAAAATATTTTGTTCTTCAAAACAGACACCAGCCAGGGCTATATGGAAACTCTTGCTGATGCAGCCTCAAGCCTCAAGCCTCAACCTGTTCTTTTTATAGCTACCACCTCCAGTTCCTTATTTTCCCAGACTCACTGGGATTTGAAGATTCTCCCATATGCTCATGACAATGGGGAACAAAAACAGTAGGTAACAGAAATTTAAAATGTGATGATGCCACAATTTTTTTTAAAACCCACCAAGTTCTTCAAATACTGATTCCTATTCTGTACTGACATCTGACAGAATTTGAACTTATTTCCCTGAAGCAATTTTCCTGGATTTTCTTAGGAAGTTCCATCTATCAAGTACATATTGAGCATTTATTACGTGCCAGATATTGTTCTAGATGTTAGAAATACAGCAGTAAACAAAAACAGTTAAAATCCCTACTATTACTTCCAGTGAAGGGAAATACATAAAAATCAATTAAGTAAAATACATAACTTTTAAAATTGTGATAAATGCCATAAAAGAAAAAAAAAAGCCAGGAAGGAGGATATGAGGCTTGATGGAAGAGACGGTAAAATTTTAAATAGGTAGTCAAGGAAGTTACCACTAAAAGATTCATTACAACAAATGAATCTTATATACCTGAAAGATTCAAGTATATAAGATACCCCTTCAGGAAACATTTTAACTTCTTTCATTTCCTTTCTAAAAATATATTCTCTGTGGTTGTTTTAAGGACATATATCTTACGGCTTTTTGAACACTTTATATAAATTTAAATATGTTAGCTCAAAGACCACTCTCCCCATTATCATCTAACATTGTTCTGAAGCAGATAGTAGCAAATGAAACTGATAAGTAGAAATTAGTATAAAGGTAGCAAAGAAAAAAATAACTACTGTAATTTATTGATCACCTAATTGCTTCAATTTAAATGGGGAAAAAAACTACAACTAAACGAGAATTCAGCAATGTGATAGGTTAATAAATTATAAAATATTAATTAACCTCCTGTATCTTTATACAAATAATAATGAGTTTAAAAATGCAAAAGAGGATAAAATTCCACTTACAAAAACAACAAAACATGACAAAATACTTAGGAATTAGCTTGACAAGAAAGGTGTAAGTCTATGAAAAAAACCTGGAACACCACTAATAAAAAAAAAAATTCCCTTAAACACCTAAAAATCAATATTAGGTTTATGATCAGGAAAATATAACATCATGAAGAGAGCAGATCTTCCCAACTTAATCTGCAAATTAATACAATCCCAATAAAGATATCATCACAATTTTCATCAAAAAATTTAAAGTGTATTTAAAATGCAGATATAAAAAGTCTAAAGGTTGAATAACTAAATATTAATTAGAGGGGAACAAATAAAATTATAATTATAAAATTAATAAGAGAGGAACAAATAAAATTATAATTATAAAATTAATAAAAGAGGAACAAACCTACAGTTTATTTTTATTTTGAAGCATCTCCAGTTAAAATACTGTCTACTACTCAGTGAGTAACAAATGGATAAATGACACATCATAGAAATTTTAGAAATAGCCATAAATATATAAGAGAATTCACTATATGATTAAAGAGGGCATTTCACATCAGTTAGAGAAGGGATGGATTTGGGAACAATTAGTTTAACCATCTACAAAAATTTTTTATGTCAGCTTTGTTATACCAAAATGAATCATTGGTACATGAAAGTTTTAAACATGAAAAATACATTAAAGATTGAAAACAAAATTTTAATAGGTTCTGAGTAGGAAGGGACTATATAAAACAGATAAATCCAAACACATAAAAATGTAAAACTTCCACATAACAAAAACACTTTAAGTGAAAAAAAAAATTTAAGACTACAAATTTCAACAGGGATAATAAGGAATATCCATACATTGCTGGTGGAAGTATAAAGTGGTCACTGCTCTAATGAGAGTAATTTCGCACTCTTTAAGTTTTAAAGTATACCTAATTGACTCAGAAATTCCTTCTCAAAGTTTATTCCATATATTTTTTGACACATGTGAGAAAAGACACATGCAAAAATACTTATGCATTATTAGAATATCAAAATGTTGAAACAACTGGGAAACATCTATATAATGGAATCAGAAACAACCTTCTAAGAATAAGGTAAAGCTATATGTACTGATAAGAAATAATATCCAAGATCAGTTTTTAGATTTAATCAGGAGTTAGTGTGAACACTACACTAATGCTTTGCCTATGGATATTATCCATATAACCAACCTGTCCCAAGGGAAAAAAAAAGAGTAGGACTTAATGTTGGAAATTTGAACATTCTGTGTAGAAATAGATAGCAAATGGAAAAAGTTGTCATTTGACCAATGTGGAACTGAATGGAACCAGTGGGAATTTTCATCTTTAGGAAACAATGAACATGCCACAACTATATATGTAATGCAAAGAAATTTGAACTTAACTACCAATTTCTAAAATTTTTATCATGTATTACCATTCATGTAGTTTAGTGTGAGAAGCACTGTTAAAATGGCCATCCTCATAAAACTAATTTTTGGTGATAAAAATCAGAATAGTGGTTAACACTGGGACTAGGTAACGTCAGGGAAGACACATGTGAGGGTCCTCTATAGTACTATAAATGTTCTGTATTTTAATGGTTGGCAGATTGATGAATTTATGCACACTTTAAAATTTTTTTAACAAAGCAGAACACTCTACAACATTGGTTTCAGTGATGTCTTTGTGTATTCATCTCCAACAGCAAGAAAAATAAAGGGAATACAAACAAATGGGACTACCTCAAACCAAAAAACTTCAGTAGAGCAAAAGAAATATCTTTAAAACAAAAGGAAACCCAACTGCATGGGAGAAAATATTTTCACATCATACATCTGACAAGTGGCTAATACTCAATATCTATAAAGAACTCATAGAACTCAACAAGAAATCAAATGACTTAATCAAAAAATAGGCAAAAAGCTTCTTCTTCAAAGACATGCAGATGTCCAACAGACACATGAAAAAGTACTCATCATCACTTATCATCAGGGAAATGTAAATCAAAACCACAGAGATACCACCTCACATTTGTGAGAATGATCCACATAAAAAAAAAGACTAGAAACAACAAACATAGTGTAGAGAAAAAGGAACTCTCATACACTATGGATGGGAATGCAAAGTGGTGCAGTCCCTATGGAAAAGTGTTATTTCTCAAAATATTAAAAATAGATCTACCACGGGAATCAACAATTCCACTCTTACGTATTTACCAGAAAAAAGCAAAAACGCTAAATTAGAAGGAATAAAGCACTCCTATGTTCATTGCAGCTCTATCTACAATAGCCAAGTTATGGAAACAATTTAATTGCCCAAGGACATATGAGTGTGATTTATATATACAATGAAATACTACTGAGCAGTTTAAAAAAAATGGAAATAAGTCAGAAGGAGAAAGATAAATACTGGATGGTTTCACTTATATGTAGAATATAGAGAAACCAAATGAAGGATCAGAGACAAACCTTGAAAGTTTACCATAAATCTGAGGCCAGGAGGAGGAGAAACAGGAGGGAGAGAGGGGAAGGTGAAAACAGGGATTGGGAGGAAAGAGCACAGTGAACTATAGTGATAAGCTATGAGTGCTTTAGTGGTGAGAGAACTATAGCGACCACATCTGACGGGAGAAATCCTATACTGTCAAAAACTGAACAAGAACGTAAGAAAAGAGTACTTCATTTAAAAAAAAATAAATCATTAAAAAAAAGGAACTCTTGCCATTTGCAACAACATGGATGAAACTGGAGGAGATAATGCTAAATAAGTCAGAAGTAGAAAAACAAATATCACACGGTTTCACTAATAATGTGAAATATAAAGAAACAAAACAAAGATCAACTAGAAGTAACCCAATAACAAATCATTAGAAACCTGTCTGTAGAATTCAGGTTACCAAAAAGAGAAGGGGGAATGGAAAGCAAATTGTGTGAAGGGGGCCCAAAGTATTTTGGGAAGACAGTAAGTGCCTGGGTGGTGTATGTGGTTTGTTAGCAAGCATCTGAGAAGTTTACAGTGCTGTAAACTAGTGTTAATTCAATAAAAAATAAAATCAAAGTTTAAGATTTACAAAATTTACTACATATAAACTACACCCGATTGAAAAAAATAGCCTGGGATGATCTTCTGTTCAACTGCAACCTATTTTAGTCTGGGTTATTCACATTCCTGTCTTTCTCACCCATAGTCAAGTTCATCAATTCAGCAAAATTCCAGTGCTAGATAGTACAAATGCAAAGTCACAAGGAAAACAGAAACACAAATATATTTAGCTGGCAGAGAGATCAAAGAAAAGTAAATAAAGAACAGTGACTTCATCAAACATTTACAGAACAGTACAAGGCAGAACAAAGTCGCCCAAAATCAAGATATATGTTGGGAATATATTTGCTTTAGGGTAATTTATTTTCAATTTGCAACTGTTTTAAAGACTTTCACTTAAATATAACATTTTGTTAAAAGATAAAATAAAAATTTGGTTAATTGTGGTTTGAGAAAACTATAATCTTTTAAGAATCTAAAAAATGCTTTTGAAAATTAAAAAAAAAGACCTCTTTCCTTTTTGAAATCTTTCATTTGCCTTGCCCTACAGTTCAATGACCTGTATGTGTCAGAGCACCTGCCAAACACTCTAGCTGGACTAAAAGAGTAAATTTGATTTTCATTTTGCAATGAATTTTCTTTTCTCTGCATATATGTAGGACTTCTCAACTATCAGGAAAGTGTGTAAAGAATTACTTCTGTAGTTCTACTTCTGAGAAAAATACTATCCCATTTTTACTCCCTTACTCCTCAACAAAAGCAATTTTTAGTGAAAGGGTAAAGAGTAAAGTCATAGGCCAAGGATGACTAAAGTCAATGACCTCCAGGGGCAAACCCACTAAGCTCCCTCCAACCAGAAACCACCATTTGAGGGGTGTGGGATAAACAAAGTAAATTCAAAATAAACTGCCACAAATGAGGGGTTAAGGGTAGGAAGGAGCTGCATCAAATTCATCGAGCGCCATTTTATCCCATTAGAATAGTCTCTTCTATATTCTATAAATTTTGAGTTCATAGCAATATGAGGTTAGGAAACAATCATACATCAAAGAAAAGACATATTTGATAGTATTAATTCTCAACTTAATTTTTCTTTTCCTTGAAAAAAACTACAGGAACAGTACAGAATTTATAGCAGTTCTGTTAAAATATATATACCTGAAATTTTTTCTAGTATTTATAAATCAATGAGTCCTTATCATTTCTAAAATTTTTATCACCTCACAGTCTTATATAAAGGTCTTACACATTTGAATCCTCTAGAAATGGAATGCAGCTGGATCCACAATATCTAATTTTAATGTATGGTTTTGCTACTTACTAGATATAAATGGAGGTAATATTTCACTTTAGAAAGCTGTCACAGTAAAATTTTTGTAGTTTGTAATGATATTTTCAGTTGTAAAGTATGACAGAGGCAGCATTAGAGTGGAAAGAACAGAGGCTTTGGATCTAGAGATACTGGTTGAAATCTCAACGGTTCACTTTAACCAAGTTCTCTGAACTCAATTGTCCCATCTGGATCATTGTGAGGATTAAATATTAACATTATAAAGACTCAGTCACTTAACAGAGATCTAATAAAAGACAGATATTCTTTTGAAGATTTTTTTTTCCTTTTCTCTTAGTCATTTTTCACTCGTTTATTCAACAAATATTTATTGGGTAATAGGCACTGATCTATGGTATAAAGGTGAGTAAGACATATACAACTCCCATCTTCATGGAATTACAGTCTAATAGGGAACACAAACAGACAATTACAATATAATTTTATATGTACGTAATAGGAAAAGCATAGGGTGCTATGGAAACCTCGATAGTCATCCAGATTTCAGTTAATACTTCAGAGGCGTCTTAGAGAAAGTGACATTGAATTGGAAACTGAAAAATGAATCAGAATTAGCAAGTGAGAAGAGGGATAAGGGAAATTTTCCAAGCAAAGTCATGTGCTAAGATCCTGAATTAAGAGAGATCATATTTGTCAAAGAATATCTCAAAATATTCACTAACACATAACTTCTGCTCTGGGATTAGAACAAATACTCCCATGTAGGTCTTTCTGTACTTTTCTTTATTTGTCATATATTTCAGATTTTCATCTGACAAATACCAGTTGAGAATATTTGAAAAAAACCTTTAGCCACAATCCTACCATGAATAATCACCACATTATCAAGAACAAATTCCTAGTTATATAGTCCAATAATTCTTATTTCAATCTAGTGATTACCACTAGCATAGCGGGAAAGGATGAATAAATACCACTCTCAACTCTCCATGAGCTTAACTGTCCAATCAAGAAAATGAAAAAAAAAAAAAGGTATGTAATTAAATATTACTTACACAGTCAGACAATAAAGGCAATAGAAATTTACAGGTTATGATAAAAATCTTATAAATGCCACTACAGTCTAGTCTTTTCCTTACATCATTCAGTGAGGTATATTTCATATTTATATACGTAAATGTTGATACTTAAAATTATATATAATATAAAAATAATTATATCAACTCCAATATTTTGAAAATTTCATTTGTTCAATCATTTAATAAATACCTGTGGACCTATTACTATATGTGCATTACAGGTACAGGAACAAAACAAAAGTGCTCCCTGTATAGATCTTAAATTTTTGTTAGTACAGGAGGAAATAAACAAAAAATAAGTAAATGCTACATGTATATTTTACATAATTTTTAAAACTATGAGGTAGGATTAATATTCCTTATTTCATAGATGAGACACAAGATACTATATATATTCAAAGTCAGCTAGCAAGTAGCACAACCAAAGTTTCAACCTAGGTCTATCAGACTATAAAGCCCTTGCCCAATGTGAGTAATTCACCCACTGATGAAACATTCCATTTCTATGAACCATGGAAGTCGCTGGAGGCCTCACTGATAGATACATGGTTGGTTCTGAAATGGTGTGCTCAAGATTTGATCCAGTGATTCTCATGCCCTTTCCTTCCACTGAGCTAAGTCGTGGATTATTTCTTACTCCAGCAGTGTTATTCCTTCCATTTGCATTGCTTTAACTTGTGGTTTTGATTTCCACTTCAAAATATATCCAGTCTATGCAATTTCCTTCTCTAGTCTTAATATCTTCAAAAAATCCCCCATTCATTTTTCTCATGCACCAAAAATAATTGCTGATTAGTGGCATTATACTCCCCTTCAAAGGAATGGCTCTAATGACCCTTGTAGAAAGTGTGGTATTGGAAGGATTAATGTATTTGGATTTATACATATTAACAATAGCTCTATCACTAAGCAGTTAAGCATCTTGCCCTTTTCCGCATTATTTTCATCTTTTTAATACTACTACAAGTTATTAAAGAAACGTTCTAGTTTTACAGATGAGAAATTGAGGTTACGAAAGGCTGAACTACTTGCTCGAGGTCAAGATACAGTAATCCAGGTCTTCTGCTGTGCTTCTTACACTATGCTGCCTCTCACTTAAAACTATAGAAATCACAGATATGTGAGTTTGACAGAACCCAGTAGGATATTTTACAAGATACCTGCCTGCTTACGCATTGTTTCTACTCATAGCATCTACTCAATCCTTTCCAGTGAGTAAGTTCATTGTTGAAATCCTGGCTTTATCACTTGTAAATGGTGGCCTCTTTGCAAGCTTATTTTTCATCTATAAAAGGGAATATTACTATTTATCTTACAGGGTTATTATGAAGATTAAATGATAAAATATGCAAAGGTCCTTTGTAAATAACAAACGCTTTACAAATGCTCCCTGAACCTTCCTCACAAGTTAGACCTGTAAATGTAATTAATTTTGAATTAAGTTCATTGTAAATGGAGCCATCTTTCTGTATCACTGGTTTCATAATCACAGATTTAAATAAAGCAGTATAGTCAGATTTTTCTAGTAGGAAAAAATATTTTTACGTTGTCACTATATATAAGACTGAGTTTACATATATATTTTTCTTTACACTCTTTGGAGATGGAGGAAAACATCAACTTTGGAACTGCTATGAGAAAGTGAACTTCAGTTTAAATGTACAGTTATGTAAATTAATATAAATTGATTTATATTATATAATTAAAATTTATAATTATAAATATATATAAAATATAAATAGGGTTGGCTTTAAATGAATTTTCTAATATAATTTTGTAAGATTTCATACATATATTAAAATACTAATATCAACAATTTAATAGAAACCACTAATTGAGCACTTACATAAAATTTGTTAACTCAGTGAAATTCTTCAGTGATAGGAAAATGACAAAAGGAAAGTTAATGTAGTTAACTAGTAAAAAGATAAAATAATATAGACCAAAAAAAACTACAAAGCATAAAACTGACTTTTAATAGAAGTTTAGGTAAATTAACCAACAACAGAATGTTTCAGAATACTTTATAGAAACTACAGATAAAATAAGTTAAATCTTACCTGAAAAAATGTCCATATTTATGGCCTTTTAAAACTATCAATGGGTATAGTATTATGTCCCTTTATTCAAATAAACAGAAAATTACATTTCTCTATCTGCCTCTATTTCTTTATAGCTTTTAAATTCATCTCAGTACATTAATCTTAAAATCTGTCATTTCCAGAATTGTTTCCATGTATCTTTCTTGGCATTCATATTGTTTCTTTCTTTTCCAAAAATTTTATTCTAAAAGTTCATAAAATGTATGAACATATATGTACTTGTCTGTATATACACAATATTTGCATATTTTTAAATTAATATTTCTCTTGTTAATTAATAAAACTAAGTCAGGACAGGTTTATCCCTTCCTTAGCTTCTGTTAAGGCAGAAAGGTAGAAATACATCATGCATTTGTATTCCATAAGCTTATCTCATTAGATCAAAACACTGTTTTACTTACAGCCAATGTCCTTCAAATTGCCTGTAGGTATATTTTTTTTCAGCAGTGATGTCTGGAATAAATCAAAGAAATTCAGTTTCCCACCTTATAAGCTTCTTAGATATTCTGAATGATGCAGGCTTAAGAGATGCCAAATGAGATGGGCAAAGGCAGCCAAATAAATAGGACTCCCTAGCTAATCTAAAAATAGCAGGTGGTGGTGGGCAGATACACCATTTCTCCCTTGCTCTTTTTTTCTTTTATCTCTAAGAGCTAGATACCTTATACATGTTTAAAATTAAGACAGTACAAAAGAATTCTTTTCTCTTGCCCTAAGATCTAGACACATGGTCAGTTAGAAAAACTCATACATTTTGCTAAGAAAATTTTGAAAGCCAAGGTAAAGTTATATTGTTTATTTATTGTAAGAAAGTTCTGATATCCAATTTCCACTTGTTCTAAAAAAATTTGACTATAGCTTGCTAGAATCAAGAATTAACTTTGCCTTTCCTTTCCTGGAGTCCCTTGAATAACAACTATCAAAATATGTATGTTTTAAAATTTAAAGAAGTTCTTTCACATACCTTATTTTATTGGCTTATTACAAGACTGGGCCTTGGAAAAGCTTTAGCATTACAATATGAAAATTGAGAAACTGAGGCTCACAGAAGTTATAGTTTGCCCAAAGCCACCCAGATAAATAAAGCCATATTTATTTTCTGCCTTCAAATCCCATTATTGTCACACACACACAACACTATCTCCCTATTGATTTCAACATAAAAAGGGTGTTAAACAATTTAACATTAAATGTTTCATACGTAGAAGAATGCACAAATACATTTAAGTACATTTTCTTGAATTAGAGTTCTTTTACAAACACAAAAGTTCTACAAAATGTAAAAATATAAATTTACTAAGCATATTAATGGACATTAAGATTTTGTTCATCTAAAGGTAGAAAGCAAAAAAACTCATAACCAGAGAAACACTGTGTAAGTGGTCAACTCTCAGTGGTGGGATTAGAGATCTTTTTCTTATAATTCCTGTACATTTTAACTCTATAGAATCAAAAATTGTGGGCTTAAAAGATACAACAAATTTTTCATGGGCCTCCCTAGTAGTGCAGGGGTTAAAGTTCCAGCACTGTCAAACTATTTCATCCACTGGGACATGAGTTCCACCCATCCCTGGCCAGGAAGCTGACCCACATGTCACAACAGACCTTACCTGACTTGCCCACTGCTCCCTTAAGCAGTGTATCTCATTAGGTCCACCTGTGCTGCACCCTACTATATCTCTGGTGAATCCTCTCACCCCCTGCACCTCTGGCCTACACCCCAGTTCTTGTATGCATAAATAAATAAATGTTTTTTTTAAAAATAAGGTTTTTTTTAAAAGAAATTTTTCACGATATAGTAGTTCCCTCCTCATTCATAATTCCCAAGGTTTTAATTACCTATGGACAACTGCAGTCAGAAAATATTATTAACTCAACATTCATTTAACTTCTATTATAGTATATTGTTATAATTTCTATTTTATTGTTAGTGTTATTAATCTTTTACTGCACCTTATTTTAAGTTAAACTTTATCATAGGCATGTATGTTTAGGAAAAACATACATAGGGTTCAATATTATCAACAGTGTCACACAACCACTGGAGGTCTTAGAATATACCCTCTGCAAAAAAGGAGGGAGACTATTGTATGGTCTAAGGGGGAAAAGCAGGAAACAAAACTAAATATTATAGTGTGATCTCAGTTTGATAAAAGGAAAATGTTTCTTTGTTGACAAAAGTACATAAAGCTGCAAAGGAAAACTCTTCTTAGTATAGTGTTATCTCTGCATGATGGTATCTAACGATCTATATTCTTACTTGTACATTTCTACAATCTCCAAATTGTTTCACTACAAATACTGTACTTCTATAAAGATAAAAAAAAATGTTTAGGTTATTGTCACTGCCAACTGGAGTTCAAGTAGAAATTAAGTTATATCTACTAAGGGGAAAATATTGATGTACCTATTCATATTATCATTTATAACTTTCAGCTTCATGCTCATTAAATCAGGTAAAGGTAGCTCACTAAATATAAATATTGATGATATCAGTTTTTAAAATCCTGTATTACTACATTTTCAAGATGTAATTCAAAATTTTGGTTTCTGAATATAAACAAAATCCTCTGAAGATCACAAATACACAAATATCTAGAAAAAAAGCTCTATGTATATGCATATATGCATACACATGAAAAGGTATATATACATAGTGAAATGCAAGGATGGGTGGGTTTTTTTACATTACATTTTTTTGATTAATTTTTGTATTAATATTGTTCTAGTGCTCATGAAATTAGAATACCTCCTCACTCTCCTTGAATTTCCTTATTTGCAACAAAATAGGAATTGCAGGACATCAAAAGATAGAGATCACAGGATTTCACTCACTTTCCTTACAATCCTATTAAGCAGTGTCAAATATTACTCAGGTACTAAATGCACTGCTCCACCAAAGATATTTTTTAAACTATTGGAACAGGTCTGAGGTTAATACAGGAATTTTGTATGCTGCCTACAAGCATGCCTTAAGGACAACATCTAGGCAACTGGATTGTGAAAATAGAGAATCTACCCCATATATTGCTTCCCCAAAGCAGTGGGGAGTACTTTTACTCAAATAAGAAAATATTCATCTTTCTAACTTTCACAAAAATAGAGCGAGGACAATTTCTAAACAAACTGACTTTTAAGATATTTTATAGACATTGAGAATTATCTTTGTTTCAATCTAGCTTCTAGTAGGGGACACAAAGATATCTTCTTCATGTATCTTGCTTTAAAATAATAGATAATAGGGCTTCCCTGGTGGCTTAGGGGTGAAAGTCAGCACTATCAAGTTATGGCCTGCCACTGAGGCATGAATTTGATCCCCAGTCAGGGAGCTACCCAACATGGTGCAGCAGATTCTGTCTCAACCGGCTGCTCCCCTTAGCAGTGTATTTCAGTGGATACCTGTTCTGCTCCCCACTATGTCTGGTGAATTCTCTCACCACCTGCCTATACTCCAGTTCTTGTATGCATAAATAAATAAAATAAATCTTTTTTAAAAAAATAAAATAATAGATAATAACTATAGCCTATTAATCTCACCTAATTCCCAAGAGAAGGAAGGTGTCTTAAGGTTAATAGTATCAAGCATCCTGTTCTCGAAAATCTTCCCTAACAGATAGCATTTTTTAAATTTGAAAACAATAAATCTTTTATATTTTAAAATTAACAAACATTTACAATCGTAAATGAAAATATAATTCTATGAAAAATCAAAGGAGGTGGCAAAATGTTTACACTCAGCACCACTTAAAAACTGGAGATACAGAAAATAAAAATAAATGAAATCTTTACATAGCTTCAAACTTCCTATAAGGAAGAATAATTCCTAATTCTCCAGATATTCATTTATCCATAACCTGGCATGCAAGAGATCAATAAATATTTGCTGAGTAAGTCAATTAAATAATTAGTGAATTACCTAATTTTTAATATTTACATTAGACATTCTCTTGGACATTAGAAAACCTGTTGATTTTTCATAAAATTTTATTTTCATTTATGATTGCAAATATTTAACTTTAAAAAATAAAAGCTTTATTGTTTTCAAATTTTTAAATGCTATTTGCTAGGAAAAATTCTCAAAAAAATGGGGTGCTTGATATTTTTAACATCAAAAGTCTTGACCAGCACTCCAGTGCTATTTGTCAGGTATAAACCCAACGAATAATTTACATACATATATACCACACATACATACACAAGGAGAGAGAATCATATTAAAACTATTTCTGCTTTTAAAACATTATAGTTTTATAGTTCTACCTTTTCTTTTTTTTTTTTAAAGATTTATTTATTTATGCATACAAGCACTGAGGTACAGGCCAGAGGTGTGGGGGGGAGGGGGTGAGAGGATTCACCACAGAGAGCAGGGAGCAGAACAGGCAGATCAACAGAAGTACACTGCTGAGAGGAGCAGTGGGCACAGCAGGAGAGGTCTGCTGCACCATGTGGGTCCCCTCCCTGGCTGGCAGCAGGGATCGAACTTGTGCTGCAGTGGCTGCGGTTTGCTTCACAGTGCGTTGCTTAATCCACTGCGCCACCAGGGAGGCCCCTTATTCTTTCTTTTTAAAACTGTACAAAATTATAATTTTCCAGATTGACAGAAAGTAATAGTATAGTCTATAGTAAATAATAGTAAAGTCTGACCCAGCAATCCTACTCCTAGGGATCTACCCAAAGGACACAAAAACATTGATTGAAAAGAATACCTGTACCCCCATGTTTATTGCAGCACTATTTACAATTGCTAAAACCTGGAAACAATCCAAATGCCCAAAAGTAGATGATTGGATTAAGAAGATGTGGTACATATACACAATGGAATACTATTCAGCAATCAAAAATTATACACTAGAGTCATTTATAGAAACATGGATGGAGTTAGAAGGAATTATACTCAGTAAAACAAGTCAGAAGGTAAGAGAAAAATATTGGATGACTTCACTTTTAGGAGGAATGTAAAGGAACAACAACTACAACAAAAATTTTTTAAAAAAAAGAGAAAGTTCAAGGAAATGAGCAGTTACAACCAAAAACAAACAACAAAAAACTCAACAAGAACAAAAGGTCAAGATAAACCAAGGGGATCATTGGGGGAGGTAGGGTGGGACAGAGACGGGGATGAGAGCAGAAAGAGCACAAGGAACTGAGGCAATGGCGCATGGGTAAAATGGTGGTGGGAACCCCCTGGGGACTACAAATGATGTCAAATATAATTAAATAAATCTAATTTAAAAAATGGTAAATTCTAACACTTATTGAGCATTGCTCTAAGTGATTTACATATTCTACAAACTAAAACTGTACAACTTTTAGGTAGTACATTATTATATGGTCATATTATAGATAAATAAATTGAAAAATATTACTTGTTCAAGGATATAATGATTTGACCTTAAGTTAGACATTTAGTAAATGGTATGGCCAAGAGATGAAGCAGGAGTCTGTTTTAGAAATTTGTGTTCTTAACCACTGATACCTCTGTGATGTTAAAAATATTAAAGATAAATTGTTACTTAACAATAACAGATTGTTGATATACATCATATGTAAATATAATAAACACAATGTTTAGGGACTTTTTTTCTTCAAATATACCAATACCATCTACACTTAGCAGTGCCTTCAAAGTCACAATACCATATGGTTATATGTTAGAATATATTCACATATATTTCATAAATGGAGGAAGAAAATAGATCTAACTATTTTAGTGTTTCTTTTATGATCAAAAGAATTTTTTTCATGCTTTACTTCCCATTTTTTTCACTAGACTTGTCACTAAATGATTTATGGTCAAGTGAAAAAACATACACACATACACACAGTCACGCATATGCAAAAATAACGAGTCACATTTTGAAAATATTTGAGTCAGAATCTAAACAGATCCAAAACTTTGAATTTTGACAGACTCTTTGGAATAAATGTATATACTTTCAAGGTAACTATTCTGAAGAATACAATATTCAATTGTCATTTTAAGGTCAGTCTACTTGCCATACTATATAGGTTTATTTCATTTCCTAATTCAGTATCCAATTCACATCATCCATCAGCAAAATAATAACATATCCATATTGAGTATGGCCAGTTATTTGATAGTATTCTAAACACTGCATAGCATAACAAAGTAGTGTTTTGAGCGAAGTGAAGCAAAATTGTTTTATAACATTCATTTACTAATTTAATATAAAATGACTCCAAATTTACTCTTTTACTATAAAGTGATTCCATTCTAGTTGACAGAAACATCAAGGCCAAAATGGCAATGTTCGGAGATGCTTTTTGTACAGTAAAAACACACACACAAATAGCAATATCACCAAAGTAACATCACCACCAATATTTTGAAGTAACATCAAATAGCATTAAAAAATGATGTTTCAACATCTCTGAAAACAGACATTAAAGAAAATACATATGTATTAGGGGACTTCAACACACCACTCTCACCAATGGTAGATCAATGAGACAAAAAATAAGCAAAGACACTAGAGCTCTAAACAAGGACCTAGACCTCATGGGCTTAACAGATATCTACAGAACACTACATCCCCAAAAATCTGAGTATACATTTTTCTCACGTGCACATGGATCATTCTCCAGGATTGATCGAGTCATCTATTTTTGGGCATTTAGGTTGTTTCCATAGCTTGCCTATTGTGAAAAGTGCTGCGAAAGAAAAGGAAAAATTTTGGATGGTGTCACTTATAGAAGGAATGTAGAGGAAACAAATAAGGGACTAAGGGAAAAATTAATTACAAAAAATTAAAAATCAAAATTAACAGACAACTATAAATCTGATACATTCCCTAGGGGAGGAGAAGGGAGAAGGAATAAATGGGTGGGAAGAACACCCATTATGGTGGGTGACGGTGTATGGGTGAATTGGTGATGGGAATTTCACGGGGACAAGAAATATACATTGTACCAAAAAAATGAAAAAATTATGTAAAATACATACAAAATTTGAAAAACAAAAATATTATTTCAGGAGATGAGTCACTGAAAATCAGTTTCACCTATCTCTGTTATTGAAACAGCTAGACCATGATTTTGTTATTTCAGTCTTAAAAAAATAATCAGCTCTCTAAGAGCTCCATGAAGTTCCACTGAACAGTAAAAATAACTGTTAGCTTCTTTGTATACATAATGTTTCAGTAACAGCTGACAGAAACACAATTTCATTCAATAAAGTATAAGTTAATTTATGCTTATTGTTTAAATTTATAAGTTAAATTATTGCTCTGGCAATACAAAAGACTTCTCAGCAGTTTCTGTCTTTTCCCAACCATCACTACCACAATGCTTGGGCTATATAGCCCTCGCACAGCAAAGAATCAAGTATATAATGACCTCATGTGGCAAAGGACTATAAATACTACTGATTTAACTGTGAATTAATAATGGTTTAAACTAGTTTCACTAACAAATTTTTTATTTTTATTTTAAATGGGTACCAACACTGCCCAGAGTTAAGAAAAATGACCTCAGATACAAAGAACAGAAGCAAATATATGATTGTTGGTCACTAAAGTAAAATGAACCCACATGCTAGAATCAAATATTTGGGTTCTTCTTTCGGTTTTGTTAATTTATGTGGGATCTTAAGCAATCTCTTATCTTCTCACATCTCATTTATCTGGTGGTTAACATTGTCTACCCAGACTTGTAAGGCAAAAAGATGATTATGTAAAGGGATTTTATATCTTGTATTTATATAGTAATTTTACACTATTTTATTATGTGAGATACTATTCTATACCTAAAACATTTCTAAGTGCATCATAAAAATTAAAGTACTGCCACGGGGCCTCCCTGGTGGCGCAGTAGGTTAAGCGACACACTACGAAGCAGACCGCAGCCACTGCAGCACGATTTCCATCCCTGCTGCCGGCCAGGGAGGGGACCCACATGGTGCAGCAGACCTCTCCTGCTGTGCCCGCTGCTCCCCTTAGCAGTGTACTTCCGTTGATCTGCCTGTTCTGCTCCCCACTCTCTGTGGTGAATCCTCTCACACCCCCACACACACCTCTGGCCTGTACCCCAGTGCTTGTATGCATAAATAAATAAATCTTTTTTAAAAAATAAATAAATGAATGAATGAATGAATAAAGTACTGCCATGTAGTTTAACCTTTTTTCAGATTTTTTTTTTTACTGAAGTGGCATTGATCATAAAAGTTTCAGGTGTGCTCACACCAGTGAGAATGGGACATATCAAAAAAATTAGCAACAACAAATACTGGCGAGGATGTGGAGAAAAAGGAACTCTCTAACACTGCTGGTGGGAATGCACACTGGTCCACCCACTGTGGAATGCAGTGTGGAGGTTCCTCAAACTACTAAAAATGGAACTCCCATATGATCCAGCAATCCCACTCCTAGGAATATATCCAAAAGACACAAAAACACTGATTCAGAAGAATACCTGCATCCCTATGTTTATTGCAGCACTATTTACAATAGGTAAGACCTGGAAATAACCTAGATGCCCCCAAACAGATGATTGAATCAAGAAAATGTGGTACATATACATGATGGAATACTATTCAGCAATTAAAAAGATAAACTAGAGTCATTCGTAGGAACATGGATGGAGCTAGAAGCGATTATGCTCAGCGAGTAAGTCAGAAGGCAAAAGAAAAATATCTGATGATTTCACCCCTAGGAGGAATATAAGGGAACCAAATAAGCAACCAAGGAAAAGAATAACAATAATAATAATAATAATAAACCACAACAAAAACAGAAAGATAAGAACAAATCAGAAACACTGTGGGGAGGGGGGAGGGAATAAGTTGAGGGCAGAAAGCACACAAGGGACTGAGGTGAAGGTGCACTGGTGAAATGGTGGTGGGAAATCCATGGGGACCACAATCAATATCAAATATATATAAAGAAAGAAAAGAGGAGGAAAAAAAGTTTCAGGTGTGCATCAATGAAAATCAATGTGTATATATTACGTTAATTTCATCATTAGAAATCTAATTCTACTCTTCACCATACAACTGTCCTTTGGATTTACCCACTCTCTTTCACCCTCCCCCATTAACCACTAAATGGTCTTACACTACAAAAGCTTGTTGTTGTTGTTTTTAGTTCAATTATTTATTTGTTTTCTACATACCACATATGAATGAAATCTTATGGTGTTTGTCTTTCTACATCTGACTTTTTCCACTAAGTATAATACTCTCTAGGTTTATCCATGTATTGCAAATGGCAGGATTTCATCTTATTTTTATATCTGAATAGAATTCCACGGTGTATATACATACCACATCTTCTTTATCTCTTCTTCAGACAAGACTCGGGTTGTTTCCAATTTTGGCAATTGTGAATTATACTTCAATAAACACAGAGGTTCATATATTTCTTACACTTGGTATTCTTGTATTTTTCAAGTAGACCAAGCAGGGAATAGCTGGATTGTGTAGAATTTCTATTTTCAATATTTTAGGAATCATACTGCTCTCCATGTAACTGTACCAATTTACATTTCTGCCAGCAGTGTACAAGGGCTCCCTTCTCCCCACATGCTCGCTCTCCAATAGTTGTCTGTTGTCATTCGGGTAATAGCCATTCTCACAAGTATAAGAACATCTCACTGGTGGTTTTATTTGCATTTTCCTAATAAGAGATGTGAAATTCTTTTAATTTGCCTGTCAGCCATCTGTATGTCCACTTTGGAGACGTGTCTATTCAGATTGTTCATTTTTTTTAATCAAGTTGGGTTTTGTATTGAGTTTTATGAGTTCTTTCCATATTTTGGATATTAAACCATTGTTGGACAAAAGATTGCAAATTTCTTCTCCCATTCAGTTGGATGTCTTCATTTTAATGCAACTTTCTTTTGCTATGCAGAAGCTTTTGGTTTAATGTAATCCCACTTATTTTTGCTTTGTTTCCCTTGCCAGTGGAGTCAAGTCCCTAAACACATTTCTAAAACTAACATCAAAGAATATCACTTAGGCTTTCTTCTATGTATTTTGTGGCTTACATCCAATCCTTTAATCGGTTTTTAGCTAACTTTTATATGTTATTAGAGATAGTGGTTTAATTTCATTCTTTTGCATGTAGCTGCCCAATTTTCCCAACATATTTTCTTGAAGAGACTTTTCCTTGCTCCATTATAAATTCTTTATCATAAATAGTTGTAGATACATATGTTTTTATTTCTGGACTCTCAATTCTGTTCCATTGACCTATGTGTGTGTGTTTATTCCAAAATCAAGCTGTTTAATTACTAGTTGTATAGTCTGAAGTTGGGAAGTGTAATGCCTCCATTTTTGTTTTTTCCTCATGAGTGTTATTGCTACTCAGCATCTTTTATAGTTCCAAATAAACTTCATGATTTTCTGTTCTATTTCTGTCAGGAATGCTGTTGAGATTTTGGTAGCAATTGTATCCAATTTGTATGTTGTTTTAGGTAATATAATCATTTTATTGGTATTAATTCTTTTTTTTTAAAGGTTTATTTATTTATGCATACAAGCACTGGGGTACAGGCCAGAGGTGTGTGTGGGGGGTTGAGAGGATTCACCACAGAGAGTGGGGAGCAGAACAGGCAGATCAACAGAAGTACACTGCTGAGGGGAGCAGCGGGCACAGCAGGAGAGGTCTGCTGCACCATGTGGGTCCCCTCCCTGGCCGGCGGCAGGGATCAAACTCGTGCTGCTGCAGTGGCTGTGGTTTGCTTCATAGTGAGTTGCTTAACCCACTGCGCCACCAGGGAGGCCCCTTATTGGTATTAATTCTGCCAACCCATGGGCATAGAAAACCTTTCCAAACTTTTTTCTTCCATTTATTTCAACAAATAAAAACCTGGTATACAGATTTTTCACTTCTTTGCAAGATTTATTCAAAGATTTTTCATTCTTTTTGATGTGATTGTAAGTGGGATTGTTTTCCTAATTTCTCTTTCTCCAGATTTTTTAAAAAAGATTTTATTTATGCATACAAGAGCTGGAGTACAGGACAGAGGTGGGGAGTGAGAGGATTCACCAGAGACAGACTAAAGAGCAGAACAGGCAGATGGACTGAAATACACTGCTGAGGAGAGCAGCGGGTGAGGCAGAAGAGGTCTGCTGCACCATGTGGGTCTCCTCCTTGGCTGGGGATCCAACTTGCACTGCAGTGGCTGTAGAAGCTCCAGTGTGGCGCTCAACCCCATGCACCACCAGGGAGTCCCTCTCTAAATTCTTACTTGGTTCAGAAATGCAACAGATTTTTTTATATTAATTTTGTTGCCTGCCTCTTTACTGTTTTTATTATTTATAATAGCTTTTAACTAAAATCTTTGGGATTTGTTTATGTATATTGTCATGTCATGTGCAAATAGTGATAATTGCACTTTTTTCTCTCCAAAAGACACCTTTTATATACTTTGCCTAATTGTTCTCCTAGAAATTCCAACACTGTATCTCAAAGTATCAGTGAAGATGGATATTTTGTCTTGTTCCTACTTAGAGGAAAAACTTTCAGTTTTTCATAATTGAGTCTGATGTTGTTGCCTACCTGTGGGTTTGTCATATATGACTTTATTTTGTTGAGGTACAATTCTATATCCATTTTATTAGGGTTTTATCATAAATGTTGAATATTATACATGCCTTTTTGAGTCTATTGAATTTTTGTTCTTCCTTCTGTTGATGTGGTATGTCACATTTATTGATTTGCATATGTTGAACCATCAGTGCATCCTTAGAATATATCCCACTTAGTCATCTTATGAATCTTCCAATATATTCTTGAATTTGATTTGCTAAGATTTTGTTGAAAACTTTTGCTTTTGTGTTTATCAGAGATACATATGGGTCTTTGTGAAGTCCTTCTAATTTCAGAATCAGAGTAATTTGTTGGTTTCCTAGAATGTGTATGGAATTTTCCCTCCTTTTTAACTTTACAGAAGAGTTAGAAAAATCAGTATAATTCACTTTGGAAGAATTCATTAGTGAAGTCACATGGTTCTGGGCTTTTATCTTTTGGAAGGCTATTGATTAATTTTAATTTTCTTACTCCCGTAACAGTCTATTTCTTCCTGATTCCATTTTGGAACATTGCAAGTTTCTAAGATATATTCCATTCTTCTATGTTGCCCAATTTGTTCACAATATTCTCTCATCCTTTGTATTTCTGTAGTATCTTTTGTAACTTCTTTCATTTCTGATTTTATTTACCTTTACTCTCTTTTGAGAGTCTGGATAAAGGTTTGTCTAGTATGTTAATCTTTTTAAAGAACAAAAACTTGTTTTCATTGATGTTTTGGGATACCTTTTTGATTTCTATTTTATTTTCTATTATTTTTGTTTTCTTTTGTCTCCTTTTGCTTCACCCCCCCCCACCTTCCTTTAGATGTAAACTTAGATTTGTGATTCTTGTTTCCTGAAACTTGAATTGTTATAAATTTTTCATACTAACCTCTTTTGCTGCATCCCAGATCATGTCTGTTTTCATTCCTATCCACATATTTTTCTCATTGATTAAACAGTTGTTCAGTAACATATTTTTTATTCTCCACAATTTTGTGGTTTTTCCCTTTGATTTCTAGTTGCATAACATTATTGTTCAATTGTTCAATCTTTATAAATTTGAGATGTTTCATATCCCAATCCACAGCCTATCTTTGAGAATGTTCCATTAGCACTTAAAAAGATTGTTATGGTTTGGAGCAGAATATTTAAGTATCTATTAAACTCACCTAATCCAGTTTGACATTTAAGGCCATTGTTTCCTTGATTTCCTGTCTGACCTGTCCATTACTATAAATGGGTTGTTATACTGTGTTGCTATCAATGTTTCCCTTTAGGTTTGTCAATACTTGCTTTATATATTTTGATACCATTGTTGATATATGTTGATACCAGGTCCTTGCATACTGAAAATTGTTGTCTTCCTATTGTATGCTTCCCTTATCATTATATTTTGTGTTTGTCTCATACTACTATTTTTTGCTGGAAGACTATTTTAGTTGATAGAATTATAGCCATTCCTTCTTTTAGATTTTTCCAGTGGCTTGCAGGATAATTCTGTACCTTCACTTTAAGTCTATGTGTGCATTTATTGCTTAAAGAAGCCTCTTACAAGCAACATATACTTAGATTTTGCTTCTTAATCAATCTAGTTACCATCCCTTTTGATTGATGAGTTTAGCATATTTGTATTAAGGGTGATTATTGATACATGAAGACTTGCTGCTGCCATTTTGCCTTTCGTTTTCTGGTACTATTTCCTTGTTCAATTTTTTTTTTTTTTTTTTTTTTTTAGATCAGTATTTTTTGTAGGGGAGGTCTAGGGCTGACAACTCCTTTAGTTTTCCTGAGGAAGCTTCTATTTCTCATATTTTAAGGATAGTCTTGCAAGATACAGTATTCTTAGCTAACAACTTTATCTGAGTATTTTGAATGCATCATTCCATTTTCTCCATGCCTACAGAGTTTCTGCTGAGAGGTCCAGAGTAAGCCTAATGGGAGTACTTATTTTAGTTACCCTTTTTCCCCTAGCCACCAGTAAATATTCTTTGTGGTAAACTCTTGATAGTTTCACTACCAGGTGTCTTGGTGTAGTAGGTCTCATTGCATATAAATAATAATGTGTTTAGCTTCATGAATTTGGGTGTTTAAATCCTTCCTCAGGCACATCAGACTTGTGCCTATTTTGCCCACTGTCTCTCTTAGCAGTGTATTTCAGTAAATCCACCTTTTCTGTTGTCCAAAAATAAAGAAATAAGCCCTTCCTCAGGTTTGGGAAGCTTTCCTCTACCTCTTTGAATAAATTTTGTTCCCTTTTTCTACTGCCTTCTGGAGTACTATTATCCCTTTCCTAATGGAGTCAGAATTCTTGAAGTACTTCAGGTTGTTTTTAGTTCATTTTAATCTTTCTTTCTCCTCTTCCTCCTAGGTCCTTTGTGCATTTCTTTGAGTCACTGATGCAACACTGCATTTGATCTATTGCTTCCATAACTTTCTCTATAGTATTGAACTCACAATCTTCACATCCTGAATGTTTTCTTACTAAAACTTCAATTTCTATTATTTCCAAATTCATTTTTCTGAATTTTGCTGTATGTCTTTGGCTAGCTTGAGTTCTCGTGTCACTTTACTTGTATTTCCCCATTTCTTCTATGTGTAACTTTAAACTCTATCTGATAGGGAAATATAATCTTCCATGTTTTTGTGATTAAAGCTGGAGTTCTCTCCTTGTGATACTATATTCCCTTGAGGTCTCAAGTTGCCATATGTGGTTTGTTTTTTCTTACTATCAGTAACTGAGAGCAGGAAGCTCTTTTCCTAGAAATTGCACTATTGCTTTTTTCTTGAACTCTGCTGGCTTCCACAGATATTGAAAACTATGTGCAGTTGCTGTCAGTAGAGTGCGGAAGGTACATGAAGGGGTCCGACTACTGAAGTTAATGTGCTAGTAAGGGCAGGTGCCTGGATTGTGGTATCACTGATATCCCTCCTCACTGGAATCTCAGATCTGAAATTCAATAACCCATCATCAGTGCACTTAACAAGGGCAGTGGTTAGGGATTAGATAGGTGGAGAATAGTCTAGGGTACCTTCTCTGTTGTCCTTCTTTACTGAGGTACCAACATGTAGAATATCCTAACCCCTCAAAGGGCTTCAGTTGGGTCTGGGGTATGTGTCTCCATGCCATTTCATTCTATACTTTCCATGACTCCTTGCTGGGCTGGAAGCTAGCATCTATGTCCCCTGCCCAAGACCAGAGCCTAAAAGAGATTCTCTTCACTTCTTCTATCCAGTCATATGTGAATTTCCTCCTTGACACCTCTCAAATAATCTGTGCTGCTCATCAAAGTGCAAGATTCAGTCTCACCCTGAGCCTCAGGACTCTCTTGATGTAGTATACTCTGGTTGTTTAGCTTTTTGGGAATGAAGCAAGGAACCTCCTCTCATCATCGTGGTGGGAGCTCTATTAGTTTGATTTTAATTGCCACCTTTTATTTTAGTGCAATGGATATTGATTAACATAGCATTTCTTTTATTCTAGGGATAAAACTGAAATTAAAATTATTCAGAGTATATTGCTAATAAATTCTTTGAAGTTTTCTAAATCTTAAAAAGAAACATTTCAATATTTTTCATTTAAAATCTACTAACCCAAAACTTATGTTGATGTTAATTTTTGTGAAATCCTTAACCAAACCTAATCCTTGTTGATATAATATTCTGAGTACACTGATACCATATTAAGCATACTTTTTTAAACATACAATTCCAGACCTATAGCCACAATAATCTAAAAAATTGATTGGGGAAAGAAGTAGATAAAACTAAATCAAATTTGAATTACATATCCATTCCTCATTTAATGTCTTTATTCCTGAAAGCACTGTCACTGAGTAAAATGATGGAAATGAAAATTTTCCTTGAAAAAAATTTAATTGGGTATAATGTTATATGCCAACTCCAAAGACTGTACCAAATGAATAAAGAGAACAAGTTTATAAATAATAACCAATATAGAAATATATTGTAAAGAAAGTTTTATTATACTTGCCAAAGATGAAAACTTGATGGTGGATGACAATTGGTCACAGGGAGAAATAAAGGAATTATTTTTTCAAAGGTATATTCTGCTTCCTACAACACTTCTCTCTCACCAATTTTCCACCCATTTGGGGACAAATGGCTATCATACATTCAAACTGCACTCAAAATTAAGTTTTAGCAACTAATCAGTTGGGAGCAAGGAAAGGTATGGCATGCTGGCCTGTTGGCTGGTTCATGGACCCAAGTGTATACACTTAAAAAAAAAAATTAGGTTATATAGTTCACAAAAACACCTTTAGGGAACTCCATTCAAAACTCATGGAAATGGCAATCACACATAATTTACTAAAGTTGTACAAATGCAATCTCTTGGTAGGAAAGTCTTTATACTCAAGAGGTTATTGAAAAATGATGTAACTTTTCTAAAGATGAATTCTTATGCTTATTAAGCAAATATACAAACAGATTCATTAATATCAAACAAAAACAAAAACCCATACAATATTGAGATAAATATTCTTGGTGATTACAGATCTGAAACAAAGTCTCCCTTTCTAAGATCACTGCATACAGACAATTTAACCCACTAAATTATCATCTTTGAATATCAAGAAACCAGAAACAAAAGATAAATCTTTTAAAAAGGAAAATAATAGTTTCAAAGTAAAAGTGACTTTTTCCCTTATTTCAAAAGCATAATTTTTTTCTAAAATGTCAAGTAGAAAACTAAATATATAGAAAAAAGCACTGCAGATCTAATTAAATTGAAAAAACTATTCAATTATATACAGCCCTAAATTGAATTTGTGAAATTTTAAGAATTAAAACTATTTACATAAGTACTTAGAGATGAGCAGTTAAGACTATCTAATTAATGGAAACTTTCTACCCCCTTAACTTCTTTATACATATACATTTCCTAACATATATTCAACAAAAAAATATAGTGCTTTCAGAGACATAACAAGTAAAGCAAGACCAAGAAGCAAAGCAAACTATAAAATGAAGAGTGACCATGATGTTTTCATAAATAGGTGCTCCTTATTCAAACTTTAAAATATCAGACTGCTTATTTTAATCCTGATAGTAGGAAGGACAAAAATGGAAATAAGAGCTGAGACTAAACAAACTAAACTGCCAAGAAAATAATCTACCTTGTCTTCAGTTTCTTTTTGAGTCCTCACCAAGTATAAAGGTAAACTACTCATTCCCATGCAAGGTGAATAGAGAATAAAATGGAAAAACTTATCCCTCAATATGTTCTATTAAAATTACCTACAAAAATGGCAAGAAAGTTAGGGAAAACCATACTTCCACCTTAAATCATTAAAAGATGATTACAGTTTAAACCAATCTTTTAACCACAATGACATATTCAATTTTAAAAGAATGATCTGAGAAGGGAGAAAACAAGTAGTTATTTTAAACTCCATGTAAACTGTGTATTAACTGTTACCTTTAAGTATAGAATCATTTCTTTTTTTAATTCTCAAAAATCCCCTGCCAAAGGATGAGTAAAATTTCATCCACACTACAGATGTAGAAACAAAGGGAGGAAAAAAGGTTAAATGACCCATCGATATAGTACTACAAACTGGGCACGAAGTCTAACCTGCTCCTCTATAAATGTGTAATAGAAACATTAATAAATGTCAGTGAAGTGATTAAATACTAAACCTGGCCTTGTCTTTCCTATAATTAAGATAGAAACAGAGATACCAGATAAAAAATACTTAAAATTTTAAAATACTTTTCTAGAGATTCTTTTCAACTTTTAACAGGTGCTCAAACTAACACTGGAAACATGACCAAACTATGTAACATTATAGTTTCATAGTTGAAAAATGGTCATCAGCATTAGAAATACCAGGAAAAAAATGCCAAACTGCTGAGGAGAATGACAGCTGGAGAGGACAGGAAGATATTGGGTCCTTTATGATGTACGTTAGTCTTTATACTGACTCTGGAACTTTATATATTTCCAGAGTTGTTGTGAAACTAATTTAATGACTTTATTTTTTCATATCCCCCAAAAAAATTCCAAAAAGAAATGTTATAAAATTTTGTGAAAGATTGATCAAAAAATACTTTTTAATCGCTTCTCGGCCTTTTGGCTAAGATCAAGTGAAAAAATACTTTTTAATAAACAAAAATGGCTAACAAAAACGTAGGTTTTCTAATGAGACCTGTATGAAAATGGAGCTATGAAAACGTATAAAATCTGAAGTATCTGGAAACATTTGGCTGTATATAAGTCTTCAGCAAGATCACAAAGTGCTCAAAAATTCTTTGACCTAGAGAGAGGAAACAATATATTAATACAATTTCTTAACTAATTTGAGATACTAAATAATCATCTTCATTTAAAAGCAGATCAGTTGAAGAACCAACTGTAACAATCACAAAGCCATAGCAATTACATTTAAAAGAAATATTACATAAATACTTCAGTATTCAAAGATGAATGACCTAAAATGTCATTTCAAGAGTTACTAAATTTACACCTAAGATTGATAGTATTCTGTGGCGCAGTAGGTTAAGCAACACACTGTGAAGCAAACCACAGCTACTGCAGCACAAGTTTGATCCCTGCCGCCGGCCAGGGAAGGGACCCACATGGCGCAGCAGACCTCCCCTACTGCACCCGCTACTCCCCTTAGCAGTGTATTTCAGTCAATCTGCCTGTTCTGTTCCCCACTCTGTCTCTGGTGAATCCTCTCACCCCCTGTACCTCTGGCCTGTACACCAGTTCTTGTATGCATAAATAAATCAATCTTTAAAAAAAAAGATTGATGTATTCTACAACACCTATAAGGCTAATTCTATAATAATTTACTTAAATATCATAGACTACTGACATACAGTTTTAACCAGGATACCACTAATAACTGTAATGGTTCAAGCGATTTGGAAGATCCAGACATGCATATTTGTAATTTTTTTGAAACACAAATGTGAATCAAACACACTCTTAATATAAATGAGAAAAAGTCATGTAAGTAAAGAGTGAACCTAGTCAATTCCTCAATAATATAGTGTATTAAGACTGTCTTTTATATACTATAGACTACAAAGTAATTCTGGAGACAGTGATTAAAGTTTCATAAAAATAACTAAAATAGAAAGTCAATTACAATTATTAATGGAAGTAAAAATAACATATGACTACTGCCTCGCCCGCTGCTCCCCTCAGCAGTGTGTTTCAGTCAGTCTGCCTGTTCTGTTCCCCACTCTGTCTCTGGTGAATACTCTTACCACACCCCCCACTTCTGGCCTGTACCCCAGTTCTTGTATGAATAAAAAAATCTTAAAAAAAGATAATATATGAAATGACTTTTAGTCAAAACAGAAATGTTATATAAAATTTATAAAGTGTCAAATATATATAAATTAAAAAATAGATATATAAAAAAATTTATAAAGTGATTTTACATTCAGTTAGAATGATGGTTGAGGGAGACAGGGAACAAGAAACAAGATGATTTACATGTTATTAGACAACTGTTGGATAGCTGGAGTCATTCCCCATGGAAACTGTTGTTCATAACAGATTTCTTCTGGGGAATAGCTGAGTTTGTGATTTTAATGTTAAAACTTTACTTCAACAATGTGTGAAAAAGAGAAAAGTGTACACAGAAATTTCTCTAAGTCTAGATAAAACAGGAGAATAGCAGGAAACCTCCCCAGAAGTATAGGTCAAATTATTCATCTCTGTGGCCCTAGTCCTCCTCCAATGGCTAGCAGATGTCAGCTGTAATAAGCAGACTAGACATGCACATTCACAGCAAAAGGAAATCACCACAAAGTGAAGCGCTGACCATGCTGGACAAGTAGATGAATATGTGTGTCTAAACAAGAACTGCCTCACAGATGAAAGAGGTCATGCTGCAAATTCCCTACACAGGGATTTGGCATGACTGACAGGCAGTTCTATAAATGCACGTTTTTCTTTTTTATATTGTTTATGAAAGTTTCAATGCAGTTTTAATAAATAAATATTTTAGGTTATTAAATTTCTCATTTTTATAATTAAAACAAAAACTGAATGGGAAGAGTAACAAAAGACTATATTAGGACTATTACCTTTTTCAACTTCTGAAATACTGTGCACTGTTAACATTTTTAATATGAACAAATGATATATAATTATAAACTAGAAAATTAATTTAAAAATAAAATTTTAAAATTAAAATTTGACAGCAATACTGAAAAGGCTGATTTAATATTATTCAATTATTTTAATAGCACCATAAGTGAACTCTGTTTTTTATCATTAATAGTATGAAATGCTCATTTGAACATTCCAGATATGGTTTATTGTATACCAAGAGAAAAACAACCGGTACTATAGCTGTTATCTATAAATGTCAAGATTTTCAAACTTCTCAATGAGTGCTAAGTACCTGTTATAGTAAATAGAAGACATTTTCTGAAAAAAGATCAAATTTCTTTCAAAACTAGACACAAAAATGTGGCTTCTTTTTTAGACCTTAGATCACTTAATTAATATGGGCACAGGATTTTTTTTTATACAATTACTGCTACCATTCTCTCTCCAGGGTGCATCAATATGTTACTTACCAGTCCCTATATCAATATGGGTTACAACTCATTCAACAGAATATCGCTGATTCCTAAATTATCTGGGGGATAGATTAACTATAATCTAGATTCATTAACAAAGCTCCAAATAAACTCAAAACTAAAACTCCTTTAATCTCAACTCAGCTAATATAAATTGAATGAAACCCATATACTACAACTTCAAATATCTTCTATACTGAATTTAGCTTAAAAAATTAAATTTACTTTCACAAGCTAGTAATCATTAAAATATCTAAAAATTGGTGGTATAGGAAAGAAAAAGGACAAAGCAGAGGGAAAGAGGTAATCAAGAACTTCTGTCAATGTGCTTACTATATTACAAAGGAAGTAAAAGATAAAAGAAGGTTAATATTTTAACTAAGATCACAAACTAGAATATGAAGTTATGATTGGAATCTCATCAATCTATATCCCTCTAAAGCTCTCAACTATCTCTTACTGTAAGTTTAAGTTATCTTTTTGTTAGACAATACCTTCCCAACAAGTTATTATACACACACAAAACAAGTGTTAGCTTATAGTCTTTGTATAAATAAATCTACCTTTTCAACCAGACTATCATGTTTGTCCTTAAAGTCTTCATTAACATCCAGTGTTAATATAGGCACTTCTTGTAGATAATCAAAGTTGGTTCTGTTTAACAATAGAAAGATGAATAAAATCATAAAAACAACAAAAGTGAAACACTAAAAACTCATTTCTATATCATCACTGAAAACTGTTGTCTATCTTTCTATTTTTTTTTTTTTATGACCAAAAGGAGCAGTTTTCTTAGGGGAAAAAAGGAGATGAAGACACTTGCACAGATATAAGCAGACAGAAAGAGCTGCTGCTTTCAAAGGTAGAGGTTTGTTAAGAAACACCTGCATAGACACAGGCAGTCTTGAGACAAGAGATGGTGCCAATCGTTTTATATTAAAGTTATACTGAAAGTATTTCATCAGCCAGCCCCATCTTTCTTACCTACATTTACCACACATAGCTTTAAAATCTTAGGTATAAAGTAGAGAGAATTAGGCATTGTGACATGTAAAATACTCAAAACCAAAACATACCATGAAGTAGGAACTTTTTACATTTTAAAGATAAGAAAACTAAAGTTGGGGCCTCCCTGGTGACACAGTGGGTTAAGCAATACACTATGAAGCAAACTGCAACTACTGCAGCATGAGTTCGATCCCTGCCAACGGCCAGGGAGAGGACCCACATGGCGCAGCAGACCTCTCCTGCTGTGCCCGCTGCTCCCCTCAGCAGTGTGTTTCAGTCAGTCTGCCTGGTCTGCTCCCCGCTCTGTCTTTGGTGAATCCTCTCACTGCCCTGGACTCTGGCCTGTACCCCAGCTCTTGTATGAATAAAAAAATAAATCTTAAAAAAAAAAAAAGAAAACTAAAGTTCAGGGAGGACACTCTGAAGTCCTGACATTGTCAAAGGTTGAATATTAAGACTAAATTTGAATCAAAATTTCACTAATGACAAAGTCCATTCTCTTATCTATGCTACATTACTTCCTAAGCCTTGGTTGAAGGAACAAATTTAAAATATCTTATAATTCCCTCTGAAAGAGAGAAGTTAAATAATACTTTATCATTTAACATGCAATTGTACATATTATGCCTTCATTATCAGTGGGGGAATTTAGTTACAAAAACTTTACATACAGAATCTCTTTATAATGAAAAGAATCTAAACCCGAACCAAATAGGAAGATCCTATAGTACTAGTAAATAAAATGGCTAAAAATGAAAAAATGTACATGTTCTGGATTAAAATTTGATAATTACTTATAAAAAAATTAAAAAGAATAGGATGTCTTACTTCAGTGTTCTATGTAGAAGCCAGCTTTCATGTTTGTAGTGAAGTTTCTCTAAATATTCAAGAGGAATGCCTTGTTCTTCATTTCTTCCCCTTAAGTATATTCTATTCAAGCATTTCTGAAAGAAAGCAATAAGAAAGGCAGGATCAATTACTCTTTTCTGCTGCCACTAACATTTTCTTGTCTAGTGTTTCTTTAGTTTTGCTAGCCAAAATCTCTATTTAGTGTTTCTAGAAAGTAAAAATACTTCATTTTTCCCTCCTTGTGCTTTTCAACCATTTGGTGACTATAAACCATGTAGTACTTTCAAAAATATAAGTGTTCTAACTTTTGGCATTCATATTTATAATACACTCTAAAAACGTTCATTAAAAAGAAAAAAGTTCAAAATATAAATTGTGTCAAAGTTTATTATAAGTTCTCTTTCAAATAACTAATGACTAATCAAACAACATCAATAAAATAAAGTTCTGTGTTAAACTTTAGAAAGTCTTGACTGAATGTTCCTAGTAGAATGAAATTATTAGTAATTTTTATGTTCTTTTTATTTTTAAAAAACGATTTTTTTTATTTATTGCAAATCAAAACCACAATTGGGAATGGCACATATGGAAATCTGTGTGGAGGTTCCTCAAACTACTGAAAATAGAGCTTCCATATGATCCAGCAATTCCACTCCTAGGTATCTACTCAAAGGACACAAAAACATTAATTCAAAAGGACACTTGCACCTCTGTGTTTACTGCAGCACAATTTACAATAGGTAAGCTATAGAAACAACCCAAATGCCCCAAAACAGATGACTGAATCATGAAGATGTGGTATATTTACACAGGGAATGTTACTGAGCAATCAAAAAGGATAAACACATGCCATTGCAGCAACATGGATGGAGCTGGAAGGGATTATGCTCAGTGAAATATGCCAAAAGAAAAAGAAAAAAATCTATGGCTTCACATATAGGAGGAATGTAGAGGAACCAAATAAGGAACCAGGAGGGATAAAAAAGTAACTGTAATAAAGTAAAAATCAAAATTATCAGGCAGTTATACATCAGAGACATTCTATAGAGGAGGAGGATGATGGATCAGGAAAGGGGTGGGAAGAGGACTAGGGTAGTGACGCATGGGTGAATTGGTGGTGGTAATTTCAAAAGGAAATCATACATTGTCCAAATATTAAGGATGATGCAATAAATATATATATAAAATAAATTTAAAAACAATGCACATATACATAAACATAAAAGATTTATTTTTATTTATTTATGCATACAAGAACTGGATGTAAGCCAAAGGTGCAGGGGTAGAGGATTCACCAGAGACAGTGTAGGAAGCAGAAAAAGCAGATCCACTGAAATACACTGCTGAGGGTAACAGCAGGTAAGACAGGAGAGGTCTGCTGCACCATGTGGGTTAGCTCCCTGGCTAGGGATCAAATTCATGCCATAATAGCTGGCAATAGTTTGACAGCGCTGAAACTTTAACCCCTATACCACCAGGGAAGCCTATGTTCTTTGTCTATATTTTTAATAAAGACAAAATTTTTCTCACTTAAAATTATTAAAATGACCACCTTACCAAAATAAAAACATTCAACATAATTCTTATCAAAGTTGTATTTTTCGTTTGTTTTTTTGCATGGAATAAATTAGGCACAGGGTGGGGCATGGTAGGGTTGGTGAGAGCATTCATGAGAGACACAGTGGGGAGCAGAAAAAGCAGACTTACTGAAATACACTGCTAAGGGGAGCAGTGGGCAAGACAGGAAAGGTTTACTGTGCCATGTGAGTTAGCTCCCTAACAGGGGACCGAACATAGGCTGTAGCAGTGAAATGTTAAGACAAGCCCTAGTGGGGGCCTCCCTGGTGGCTCAAGGGGTTAAGGTGCAACACCATGAGTCTGTCCGCAGCCAATGCTGCACAAGTTCGATCCCCCAAGGTGACCCACATGGCACAGTGGACCTCTCCTGTCTTGCCTGCTGCTCCCTTCAGTAGTGTATTTTGGTGGATCCGCCTGTTCTGCTCCCCACTATGTCTCTGGTGACTCCTCTAACCCCCCACACCTCTGGCCTGTACCTCAATTCTTATATGCATGAATAAGTAAATCTTAAAAAAAAAAAAAGACAACCCCTATGCCACCAGGGAGGTCCCCTATCAAAGTTTCAATGGCATTCTTCAAAGAAACAGAAAATTACTAAAATTCATATGGAAACACAAGACTCCAAATATCTAAAACAATTCTAACCAAAAAAAAAGAGTGGTGGTAACACACTCCCAAAATTCAAACTACACTACAAAGCTCTAATTCTATTCCACACAGACCACACCTAAATGGACAATCAAAGGAGCCAAGGGCATACTTTAAACAAAATTTACATTCATCAATAAATGGTGCTGGAAAAATTGGTTAGCCTCATGCAAAAGAATTAACTAGACCACTATCTCACACCATCACAAAAATTAACTCAAAATGTTGATAAAAGACTTTGATATTAAGACCTGACACCATAAAACACACACAATATAAGCAAACACTCCACAGTATAGGCTTCAGTGATGTCTTCATCTTCTACAGCAAGAAAAATAAACAATTGGGACAACATCAAACTAAAAAAGCTTTTGCATCGAAAAACAAACTACAGAGAAAACAAAGACACAATTCTGAATGGGGAAAAATATTTGTACACATATATCTGACAAAGAAGTCATACACCTAAATTGGCACTTGTTCAAAAAAGACATACAAATGGTTAATGCTCATGAAAAAATGCTCATCATACCACCTCACATCTATGAAAATGGTCCATAGCAAAAGACCAGAAACAGCAATTCCTGGCAAGGTTACAAAGAATAAGGAATCCTCATACACTGTTGGTGGGAATGTAGATTATTCCAGACTCTGTCAAAAACAATATAGAGATTTCTCAAAATATTTGATCCAGCAATTTCTACTCCTAGGTATCTACCTGAAGAATGCAAAAAGAAAGAATGCAAAAACACACCCCTATGTTCACTGCAGCACTATTTGCAATAGGCAAGTTATGGAAACAATCTAAGAATCCAAAGGCAGATGAGTGGACAAGGAAAATGTGGTGTATGTACAAAATGGAATACTACTCAGCTATTTTATATATATATATAAATAATATATATGTATACACTTTTACCTATATACTTTTACCATTTGCAACAACATGGATGGAACTGCAGGAGATTATACTAAACAAAATAAGAGAAAAAAGATAATACCAGATAGTGTCATTTTGATACAGAAAATAGAGAAACCAAAGGGTCAAATAAAGTCAAACCAATAATAAATTACTAGAAACTTGACTGGAGAACTGAGGCTATCAGAAGGGGAAGGGAAGAACAAAGTAGGGAGAGAGCACAATGGACTGCAGTGAAGGAATATCGGTATTTTTGCGCTGTGTGTGATGTGGTAACAACAACCTATAGCGCACATAGATGTGATCCTATACCCCTAAATCATATACAATGTGTAAGCCAGTATTACATCAATAAAAAGGATTAGTAAATCAAAAAAATATATTTCTAAATTAGATTTCAAAATTATTGTTAAATTCTAGCTTCAAGAATTTAAGAAATAAAATAATTACTTAGATCAGAAATGTAATTTTCTTTGAAAATTCAGTCTCAAGAGCCACATAATACTCTCAGGCTAGAAGTCACAATATTTATATTCATCAGAGTCTAATTTTTTACTTAGGGAAGAAAAAGGAATATAAAAGAGAAAAGTGAGACTACAAGTACCAAAATCAGAACTGTATTAATAAATGTAACATATTCTTTAGGTTAGTTTTATGAATGATATCCACCTGGTTTTCCTGGACTTAATGCTCAATTTCATATGTAAACAAAACTACCTGTTACAACTCATTACAAAGACACATTTTCAAGCAAGCTCCCATAACTGAAAATAGCCAAGGATCCTCTAAGTTTCTTCTCAACTCTAGCTGCTATTACCCACTCATTCTAAGCCATAAACCATAAAAGCTTTTTGCAGTGGGTCTCCATCAACTTTGCCATTCATTCAATAAATATTTACTGAGCTGTTACTATGTGCCCAGGTCCTATTTTATGAACTGGAATTTCAACTGCAATTAAATACTCAAAATTTACCTCATTGAAGCCTAAATTCTAGGAATTGCTTGAGCAAGTGTCTTAGTCTAGTGTCTTAATCTATCTGTAATAGATTCTGCAAAAGTCAGAAAGAAGTACTGATGAACAGAACTGAGGAAGAACAGAAGTACCTGAGTTACTTGCCAAATCTGGGGTTATTGTTTGCAGAGACAATAGAATACTTCTGTGTATACAACTATGAGTTTCTAGTTTGTGGATGGGGAGTAGAAAGATGGAGAGCAGAATTAAACTAAACTGCCTTCAGAAATTGCATACCACTGAAAATATTTCCACACATTACTTCATTTTACCAATGGAGCAAACAAATTTTTATGGCATCTTACCTCTGGAGTGGCTCGAAGATAAATGATTCCATCCAGTTCAAGACTTTGGCCAAAGTGTTTATTCATCCAGTCATGCCAGTCTTGATAAATTGTCCACTCTGTTTCATTCATGCAGTCAGATTCATACAAATTCGATGCAAAAATGTATCTGAAAGAGAATTTACATCAACACAATAAACCCTTTCCCAAAAAAAAATCACAAAGAAATTTGAGAGAAAATGGTTCTACTAAATGGACATGGAACATTTACCTAAAAACCTCTGGCAGAGAAAGCCTTCAAGGGCAAGGAAAAACAGTATCTCCAACTCTAAGAAATACATTCTTGGCTAGTTCTTTCCAAAAATATGTGAGAACCCTGATGGTCCCCAAGACCGATCCAGGGGTTCCATGAGAAATTAGATTACATCATATACTATACTTCAACCAAAAGAACATATTACAGAAGATTGAATAAAGAAGCATAAATGATAAGTTATTTCAAGTTATATATTAAGACTCACAAAAACATAAAATGCTTCTTGTTTTTTTAAACTATCTTAAATACATAATTTATACATATATAATGGCTTTACTATAATCAATTTTATAGTCTAATAATGTTTTTATGTTTCTCAATCTTAATTTTTAATAGCATGGAGCCTCCCTGGTGGCGCAGTGGTTGAGAGCTACACTGTGAAGCATACCCTGGCCAGGGAGGGGACCCACATGGCAAGCAGACCTCTACTGCCTCACCTGCTGCTCCCCTCAGCAGTGTATTTCAGTCAGTCTGCCTGTTCTGCTCCCCATTCTGTCTCTGGTGAATCCTCTCACATCCCGTGCCTCTGGCCTATATCCCAGCTCTTGTGTGCATGAATAAATAAATCTTAAAAAAAAATTTAATAACACAAATACCAATAAGACACACAAAGCTCTTTAGCCGTCACAATATTTATTAAGTATGGAAAGGAGTCCTAAGACCAAAGTGTTGAGTCTCTTTTCTGAACCAACTCTAAAGGTTAAAAGAATCCTTGCCCAATAGGTAGGGTGATTCTAAAGTCCCTTAGGAATATTTGATCTCCTAATCCCGGCACAAGTATAGATCCAGATGTAATCATAGTAGATAAGAATTTTAAGGTCAGAGGAGGAAAAAAAACTCCTCTGTAAATTTGAATGAGACAGCCACCATATTCCCTACTGTTTACAGGGAATGGATTATAAGTGTAAGAACATCCCTAACATCATCAGTACCAAACTGCTGAAGATAATGTCATTTTCATCTCTAATCCCCAACTCAGCCTTTTTGATTTCCAGGAAACAGGATAAAAAACGTTCTACATCAAGATTCCAAACTGACAAGTACAAATAATTTGTATGTACCTGTCACTATACACAGATCGTTCAAAAAATACTACAGGTTTCTCTGCATCTTTGAGCTTGCCGTTGAGAGAGGCAAGTTGAGCTCTTATTCTACTGAGGCAGGCATATGATTGGAAGGTAAAAGACCATCGTTCAGGCTTCTCATACATCATCTGAAGAACATTCCCACCACTTTTCTGCGATGTCGTCAGTTCCTATTTTAAATTTGGAAAAAAAAAAAGTTAATGATAATTTTTTTAAGAAGTTCAAAAAGAGAAGCTGGATCATTAAATGCATCAAGATTAGCAAAACTGGGGCCTCTCTAGTGGTGCACCGGTTAAAGACACAGTGCCATCAAGCTGTTGCCAGCTACTGCAGCAAGAGTTTGAACCCTGGCCCACCAGGGAGTTAACCCGCATGGCACAGCAGACCTCTCCTCCGCCCACAGCTTCCCTTAGCAGTGTATTTCAACAGATATACCTGTTTTGCTCCCCACTTTCTGGTGAATCCTCTCACCCCCCACACCTCTGGCTTACACCACAGTTCTTGTACGCACAAATAATTTTTTTTTAAAAAAAGATTAACAAAACTATGATAATCAAGTCATCCTATCCTACTTTTTCCCCCACTACATTTATTTTTCAGGTTGTCTGAGTTCTATAATAAAAAGCTAGCTTAACCACTAAGTTCTTAGATCTTTTTCACAAGAAGTAACAAACTAACAGCCCATGGCAGAAATTTCTTCTTTGATCTCAAAAAGACTTTTTTAAAACCTGAGTTGTCAGCCTCCCTAGTGACCTGGGTTAAGTCTCAGCACTACCCCCACTACAGCTCACCTACAACAGCTTGCAGCACCCTGAGTTCAATCCAAGGCCGGGGAGCTAACCCACATGACACAGCAGACTTCCGTTTCACCTGCTGCTCCCCTTACAGTGTATTTCAATCTGTCCGTTTTGCTCCCTACTCTGTCTCTGATGAATCCTCTCACGCCCTGGATATCTGCCCAACACCTCAGTTCTACAAAAAAAAAAAAATCTTAAAAAAAAAAAGTGAATTTCCAGCACTTATATCTGGACTTACAGCTTTTAAAAAATGGGAAAATCATGCAATACTGTGTATTTCCTCTTGACAAAAATCATACATGCTTCCATGAGGTGGGATATATGCTCTCCATTTTATTAGCTCTGGTCATTGTTGATTATCACAACATACTTGATTTATTTGTTTAACTGCCTGCCCCCTTCAGCGATATGAATTTGTGACTCCAATTTTCTAATTAAACAGAATAGATACCCCAAATTTTGTGATTCAATACTCATATTGGTAAAACCAATATTTTATGCTGATAAAAAATATGTTGGAATCTTATATCTGAATTGAAAATAGCTCCCAGGACACATAATCTTACCATGGGAGTAGAATGAAGATAAAACTACATAATATTCTTACGTACTTCGCCTCACTATTTTGCAGCTTATGAACACTACAGCAGTATTTCAACCACTAGGTGGCAGGTAAAAAAAAAAATAACAGCTTGGAAAAAAAAAAAAAACAACCCATGCTAACCAGGCAGGTGTAAATTTAATTACTAAGTACCAATAGCCCGAGTCAACATCAACTGCCAAGAAGTGTGATTAAATGGTGAAATCCAAAGTAGGGCTGGCCTTGCCTGTCTTTGGTCTGAAACAGACTTCTCAATTATAGACAGCATTCTGTCAGGCATGATACAAAGTGTAACCCCAAGGAATATATCAGAGATGGAACTGAGGAAGAAGGGCTCTAGAATGAAGAAAATCCCCTGTCATGAATTTAGTAGAGGACCAGAAAAGAAAATATCAAACTATATTAGGGAAGCCACCCATACAATATCACATTACACAACTTTATTTTCAAAATATTATCACCAAACTATCTGAAATGCCACCTAGGGCCTCCCTGGTGGCGCAGTGGGTTAAGCAAGGCACTATGAAGCAAACCGCAGCCACTGCAGCATGAGTTCGATCCCTGCTGCTGGCCAGGGAGGGGACCCATGTGGCACAGCAGACCTCTCCTGCCTCGCCTGCTGCTCCCCTCAGCAGTGTTTCAGTCAGTCTGCCTGTTCTGCTCCCCATTCTGTCTCTGGTGAATCCTCTCACCTCCCACACCTCTGGCTGTCCCCCAGTTCTTGTATGCATAAATAAATCTTTAAAAAATAATAATAAATAAAATGAAATGCCACCTAAAAATACAAGTCCTCATCACACACACAATTACTCCTCTGACAATGTGCACAAAAACCCAATGAAGGTAAGATCATGAAGACATGACTGAAGCATAGTAAACAGTTTCATTAAAGTATGTTAACAATAATTAGATTATCTGCATTATAGTTAAAATTATATCATTCTAATTCCCATATTCTCTAGCATATGGGAAGAAAATGTGTCAGTCTATAAACATGAGTACTAGATCCATGAATGCACACTTTTTTTTTTTTTTTTAAAGAAGAAATGGGTGTAGGCTGAAGGAGCAGAGGGTGAGAGGATTCACCAGAGGCAGAGTAAAGTAGGTGGATTTACTGAAATAAACTGCTAAGGAGGGCCTTCCTGGTGGAGCAAGGGGTTAAGCACCGCACTATGAAGCATCTGCAGCCACTGCTCCCTGGCCAGTGAGCTGACCCACATGGCACAGCAAACCTCTCCTGCCTTGCTCTATGCTCCGCTCAGCAATGGATTTCATTCAATCTGCCTGTTCTGTTTCCCACTCTGTCTCTGGTGGATTCTCTCACTCCCCACACCTCTGGCCTGCACCCCAGTTCTTAGATGCATAAATAAATCTTTAAAAAAAAAAAAAAAACCTGCTAAGGGGAGCAGCAGGCAAGACAGGAGAGGTCTGCTGCACCATATGTGGGTCAGCTCCTTGGCCAGAAATGTCACTCAGGCCATAGATTGATAACAGCACTGAGACTTAACCCCTAGGTCACCAGGGAGGCCCAAATCTACATTATTCAAATGGAGATATATGCATTAGTGTTTCATAGTATGATGATATCAATCATTAAAGACAACATAACTAGGGCCTCCCTGGTGGCCTAGGGGTTAAGTCTCAGTTCTATCACGCTATCACCTCTGTGACCTGAGTTTGATACCCAGATGGGGAGCTAACCCACATGGCACAGCATAACCTCCAGTCTCATCTGTTGTTCCCTTTAGCAATGAATTTCAGTATATCTGCCTGTTCTGTGCCCCACTCTCTCTGGTGAATCTTCTCACTCCTCAAACGCTGGGCTATACCCCAATTCTTCTATGCATAAATGAATAAATCTTTTAAAAAAAAGATAACAGCCCTGGGTTCTGATTCTAAATTTGACAAACAACCTAGTTATTATAAATTGTGTTCCCAATTATATTAATGAAATATTCTAAACCTCTTTTGTCCAATATAACCAGAGGGCTCAATATACTCCCAATATTAACAGTGATTCACTAAGGCAGAGACCAGGAGACATTCACATGTTTAAGTTCCAAGGGATTATTATTTTACAAAGAACTCCAAATCCTTGAGATTCTGATGAGTTCCTTCCCCTGGCTAAGAACCAGACTGGTAAGAATGGACTGATCTAATTCAGTGAATCTGACAATTAAACATTTCTCTCTGTGAATTAAAATTTTTGACATTCTGGGTCTTTTTTTAAATATCAGTTTTTGAGGGGGCCTCTCTGCTGGCACAGGAGTTAAAAGTCTCAGCACTAATCAAGCTGTCACTAGCCACTGCAGCATGAGTTTGATCCCTAGCCAGGGAGCTAACCCAAATGGTACAGCAGACCCCCTTCTCCTGCCTCACCTACAGTTCCCCTTCAGCAGTGTATTTCAGTAGATCTGCCTTTTCTGATCCCCATTCTGTCTTGGTGAATCCTTTCACCCTGTGCACCTGTGGCCTATACCCCAGTTCTTGTATGTATAACTAAGTCTTTTTAAAAAGCCAGTTTCTGTAGCCTTGGTTTATGTAAAATTCAGAGGCAGAAGACATTTAATGTGCCAATAAAATCATTGAAATCATCCAATATTTAATACAACTGAGAAACTTATGATACTGAAGCTAGAATGTACCTTAAATGGAGTCACCTACTCTAATCTTGTCTAACATATTCTCCCAATGAAAGAGCTCCTTCTTATACATTTTTTAATTTTTAAAAAAAAAATTTTCTGTATTTCTGACAAGTTTAATTTGGCTAATTTCTACCTACCACCTGAGAATAACTACAATAGTTGACCCCAAAGATGAGGGGGAAAAGAAGCATGTTAAAACAGGTTCTCTACTTCTCTAGGAAAGCAAACTGACTTTTTAATAAAAGATGCCACAAAACATATATTGGGAGTCAAAAATTCAGGGTGGGGAAGAAAGAAGACTCAAAGAAAAATGGGTAAAAGGACCTGAATAGAGAAAATGCAACTTAATATCAAAATGTGGTATCATTACCCACACACATTAAAATGGTAAAATTACAAAGACTGTTCAAGTTTTGGCAAAGATATGGAATAACATGAGCTATTGTACAACCACTTGGGAAAACTGTTGTACTCATGATTTAATCATTCTACTCAAAAAAATTTATCCAAGAAAAATAGCTTAATATGCACATAAACACTTGCAAACATATGTTCATAGAAATTATTTTTGTAATAGTTGAAACTTGGAAGAAACTCAAGCTGCTTCAGTTGGCGCAGACCTCTCCTGTCAACAGAAAGAGCTAACAACAGATAAATGCATGAATACATTATGATATAACTATAGAATGGAATATTACTCACTATCATAAAGGAATGAACTAGTCACACACCAAAAACTTCTATTTGAGTGAAAAAAGCCAAACAAAGTACATAATGTATGACTCTTGGACAGATGAGTGGATTAAGGTTTGGTGTAGATGAAACAGTACTGACTGATTAAAAAAGGACGAACAATATGGATGGAATTACAGGGGACTGTGTTAAGTAAAGTCAGAAGGAAAAGTCAAATACTAGATGATTTCACTTATATGTGGACTATAAAAAACAAAGCAAAGAAATAAATAAGAAGCAAACCCTTAAAATCTGACAACAGAACTGAGGCTATCAAAAGAGGAGAATAAGGATAGAAAGAGAGTAGGGCTCAGTGGAACCATGGTGAAAGATTTTTGGTGCTTTGGTGGTTAAACGAGGCATGAGAACATACACATGCAGAGGTGTGTGAACCTATACTGCCAACACATATACACTATTATAAATCAAAATTATCTCAATAAACATAATTTAAAAACAAAAAGAAAATAGGAGTCCATAAGAAAAAATTTTTTTATAGATTTATTTATTTAAGCATACAAGAACTGGGATACAGGCCAGAGGTGCAGGGGGGTAAGAGGATTCACCAGAGACAGAGTGAGGAACAGAACAGGCAGATTGACAGAAATACACTGCTGAAGGGAGCAGCGGGCAAGGCAGGAGAGGGGGGCCTCACCATGTGGGTCCCTACCCTGGCCGGGGGCAGGGATAGAACTCATGTTGCAATGGTTCCAGTTTGTCTCATAGTGAGTTGCTTAACCCATTGCACAACCAGGGAGGCCCCTAAGAAGAAAATTTCTTCAAAATTTAATCATGATCAATTCAAAGGATTGGGGTACACTAAGTTGGGCTCCATACCTAAATTTAGCTGACTGGCAAATAGATGTGATAAAAATATTTTGGTTATTTAAAACTACATATCCTCAAAATCTACAGAGTATCTTGCTGGTAAGTCATACTGTATATGTGATTTGTATTTTAAATATATTTTCCCAGATTTTTCTTAACAAAAATTCTTTTCAATCCTGTCCTCAATTCTAACAAATAGATTTCCAACATATTATTTCATTTTTTGAAGATTTCTGTTAAGCTTTTAATTTCAAATCTCAGTTCTTTAGAAACAAAAATTTTAGTAATTATGTCTCCTCATAGACAAACGATAAAAATTTCGATGATAAATGAAACTTAACCGTTATTCCCTTTTCACTTTCAATATAGGATGAAAAAGTGATAAGAAACTGAAATTTGTGTTCAGGACAAAAATTTAACAAGAATTAAAGTACAAAAAAATAAGAGATAAATGGTTTTAAGACAAAAGCCTTGAAAGATAAACTGTTAAAATTTAGCTCTTGTGCATGTTTTTATGTTTCTAGTTTGGTTGTTTATAAACAAAATGCAAAACTCTCCTCAAGGAATTCAATGTGATTTTCTTTTTTTTTTTTTAAAGATTTTATTTATTTATGCATACAAGCACTGGGGTACAGGCCAGAGGTGTGTGTGGGGGGGTGAGAGGATTCACCACAGAGAGTGGGGAGCAGAACAGGCAGA
>JAGFMF010011712.1:3089038-3099481 GCA_019455555.1 Galemys pyrenaicus | reverse complement strand
GGACACTTGGTAGGGAGGGAAGAGGGGGAGGGTTGAGGGCAGATGGGAGCACAGGGGACTGAGGTGATGGTGCACTGGTGATATGGTGATGGGGAATACTTGGGGATTACAATTGATGTCAAATATATATAAATACAAAAAGTTAAATAAATAAATAATAATAATAAAATGAGTGGTATTTTTTCCTAAATGTCAAATGACACTTAAAAAAAAAAAAGTTAAAAATAAAAAATAAAAAGGCTAAAGGAGCCTCCCTGGTGGCACAGGAGTTAAAGTCTCAGTGCTTTTAAGCTAGTACCAGTCACTGAAGCATGAGTTCAATCCCCAGCCAAGGAGCTAATCTACACGATACAGCAGACCTCTCCCATCTCATCTCATCCGATGCTCCCCTCAGTGTATTTCAGTAGATTAGCCTGTTCTGCTTTCCATTCTATCTCTGGTGAATCCTCTCACTGCCCTCAGCACCACCCTCCCCCTCCACCTGCACCTCTGGCCTACACCCAAGCTTTTGTATGCATAAATAAAATAAGTCTTAAAAAAAAAACTATAAACACCAATGAATACTAAAACTAATGCATAAAAATGGAATGAGAAATAGAACAGCTCTGTGATCTCTAAATATTTCCCCACAAAACACTAATTATAAAATAGGGGGTTGTAAGATACACTAACTTTACACTGGAGAATCTTGATAGGCACTTGTATTAAAAGATTATCTCCAACAATGGAAAAATATAGACCACTTTATAAGCAGCTCTAAGAAAAACATACTCCATTTCTGTAACATTTCTGCCCCAAATTCATAACCAAGTCTAATGACAAGGAAGTATGAGACAAATTAAAACACAGGGATAGGCAATAAACTGATTGGCCTGCAATCCTCAGATATAAATAAAGGTCCTGAAAGTCAAGAAAAACATTTCAGTTTGAAGAGGACTACAGACACAAAACTGGTTGCAGAATCTGATTCATGACTAGATTCTTTTGGTGAGGAAGACATTACTGGAGCAGTTGATGCAATTAAATGGAGTCTCTGAATAAGGAAGATGTGAGAGTTAGTTGTGCTGTCTCTTGAAACTTTTCTAAAAATGTAAAAATGTTTCAAAATAAAACTTTAGGGCCTCCCTGGTGGTGCAGTGGGTTGAGCAATGCACTGTGAAGCGAACTGCAGCCACTGCAGCACGAGTTGATCCCTGCTGCCGGCCAGGGAGGGGACCCACATGGTGCAGCAGACCTCTCCTGCTGTGCCCGCTGCTCCCCTCAGCAGTGTACTTCCATTGATCTGCCTGTTCTGCTCCCCGCTCTCAGTGGTGAACCTCTCACCCCCCCACACCTCTGGCTTGTGCCCCAGTGCTTGTATGCATAAATAAATAAATCTTTTCAAAATAAAACTTTAAAACCCTTTCTACAAATGAGCAGGTTAAACAGCTACTTAAAATTTAAATGAGTAAATGGCCTTAAAAATTAATTGATACAGGGCATTCTTGGTAGAACATAAAGTCTCAGCACTATGAAGCAATCCACAGCCACTGAAGGACAAGTCAGGGAGCTGACCTACATGGTACAGAAGACCTCTCCTGTTTCGCCTGCTGCTCCCCTCAGCAATGTATTTCAGTAGTTCTGCCTATTCTGCTCCCCACTCTGTCCCTAGTGAATCCTCTCACCCCTCCTCTCCCACCTCTGGACTAGACCCCAGTTCTTGTATGGGTAAATAAATCTTAAAAAAAAATTTAAACTTCCCTGCCAGCTGAGGACATGGATGAGGATAGCATAGACCTGACCAGGATACCAGCTATTCAACAGAAAAGAACGGTGGCATTTCTAAACCAATTTGTGGTACACACTGTACATTTCCTCAACCGCTTTTCTACAGCTTGTGAAGAGAAACTGGCAGAACTTTTTCTTCGGATCCAACAAATTGAAACAACTCCCAATATTTTAGATGCAAAGTTGTCATCCATTCCCAGCCTTGGTGATGTCACACTGGGAGGATCTCCTTTATGTGGCCCCAGTGTGGCAAATGATTGACCTTCTGAAACCTCTTTAGAGCAATCACAGCAGAACAGTTTACAAGACTATGGACTACGGGAAAGTGAAGTAACAGCAAAAAATATCTTAACTGTGGCTAAGGATCCAAGATATGTAAGATATCTTAAAATGGTTCAAGTGGGTGTTCCAGTAATGGCAATAAGAAACAAAATGATACTGGAAGGACTAAACCCAAATCTTCTTGAGGCCAGATGCTCCAGTGCCAGTTGGTGAAGGTGAAAAAAAATACAGAAAAAAGTTCAGAGAGTGAATCTTCTTTCAGTGACTAAGCTTCATTTGGTAAGAATCACATGTACAGTTGTTGGTATACAATTACATTCTGTAAGAGTCTCAGCTTGAACTCTTAGTCATAAAAGCATCAAATGTCTACATACCCACCACCAAGCTTCCCCATGTTGAAATAATAAAGCATTTATAATCTCAAAAAAAAATTAAACAATGTATATTGCAATAGTTATCTCTGAAGGTGTGATTATGAACTTTATTTCCTTAGCAGTTTTGTGATTTCTTCAACATGTACTATATGTATTATTTTTACACCAAAAATGAAAGTCAAAAATAATTTGAAAGTATTATTTAAATTTAAAGGTTATTTTCTCTTGCAACATTACATTCTTAGTGACTGTTAGAAAACAGTCCCAGAACCCCAGAACAGGCCTCACAATGATTATGTTGAGTAAAGTCAGTCAAAAAATGAAAGATTTCAAATGATTTCATTCATCTGTGGATTGATGAATACCAAAAAAAAACCAACTATATGCAAACAACAGAAGGCATAAAACTTGAACTCACCAAAAAGAAGATAATGATTATGAAAGGGAATAGGGGAAGGAGTGAAGGGGTTGTGGAAGGGAGGCACAGGGAGTATGGGCAGGGGGAGGGTTTGGTGAAGGAGGAGAAAAAATCTTGAAAGAAATTCACAGATAAGCAGCTATAAAATGTAACTTTTTTTGTAGGAAAAAAAAATAATTTCTAAAAAAGGGGGAAAAGATAAAACAGTTCCAGAAAATGTGATATTAATACCTGTTAAGGCAAGACTTTTCTTAAAAACAGGTTTTCTGAATACCACCTTCTTATATGTTTATTGGTTACAGATAAGGCAGTATCTCTGCATCTAAATTACAGGATTCAAATTTCAGATAAACCATTCATTGGCTATATGATTTTGAGCAAACTACTGAATATTTAACCTCTGTCAGTTTTTTCATCTGCAAAACAGAGTTCCTGCTTGTTAGTGAATTGAGTCAATTATTTAAAGCATTTAGTGTCTGGAACACACTAAGAACCTCATGAGCTATTTTCTAATTAACTTCTTTTATAGGTGCATATCCTGAAGAACTAGAATCACTTAAATCATTTGTCTGAAAACAAGGATGCTGTAGCTTTTTGCCTTTTGTGGGGCTTAGGGGGTAGACAGAGAGAATGGGTGTAGGAGGAGAAAGAGAAGAGAGATAGGAAGAGATATAGAATGACAGACACACAAAACCCTATGTCTCCTCTAAACTGCTGTTCTTTTGAAAAGACAAATGGATGGAATCTATCATAATGATAAAGTTCAATGAAAATTTCAGTCCTTTCTCAACTTCTTTGTTTCTTCCTATACAGTAACAGACCTATCATATCCATTCACATCCTTAAACCTCCTTTCTCACAGACCAGTGTAAAAGTTAGCTGTATTTGTTGGTTTGTTGGGTTTTTTTTATACTTATTTATGCATAGAAGTGTGGGGGAGGGGGTCGAGAGGATTCACAGAGACAGAGTGGGAAGCAGAACAGGCAGATCGACTGAAATACACTCCTGAGGGAAGCAGTGGGTGAGGCAGGAGAGGTCTGCTGCACCATGTGGGTTAGCTCCCTGGGCAGGGATTGAACTTATTCTGCAGTGGCTGCCAAAAGTTGCTGTATCTGTTTCAATTCTATTCCAACCATGTAACCTTACATTAAGAAACTACAGCATGATGCCTCCCTTGTTGGCCCAAGAGGTTAAGTCTCAGTATGAAGCTATCCACAGCCACAGCAGCAGGAGTTGATCTCAGGCCAGGAAAGTGACACATGTGATGCAGCAGACCTCTCCAGTCTCGCCCACTGCTCCCCTCAACAGTGTCTTTCAGCAGATCTGCCTGTTCTGCTCCCCACTCTGTCTCTGGTGAATCCTCTCACCCCGCACACCTCTGGCCTACACCCCAGCTCTTATATATGTAAATAAATAAATAAATAAATCTTTAAAAAAGAAACAACAGCTTGGTTTTCTCCAAGTCAAATATTTCCATGAATTTCCATAAGTCTAGAAGAGACTTGCAATTTTAAAATGCTAGGAACATAAAGAATACTCAACACATTTTTGATTGTTAACTCACTCTGATCCTAAATATCTCTGAATTCTGTCTCTACAACAAGAAAGGCAAAACTTTAAATCAAGAGAATTGAGTTCCAATTCTACCCAAGCCAATAACTAGGTCAGTAAACCTGAAGTTTACGGCTTTGCTACTCTGGCTGTACAAGTCTAGCTGTACAAGTCTACCACCTCTTGGACAAATTCCAAGGTGGATACTCCACTAGCAATTTCATGTTGCCAAGATATTTCTTCTGACTATAATCCCCCAAGTCCACTTAACCTTTTAGAGAATTCTTGTTCATTTTCCATTAAATATCACTCCTTTCATGAAACCTTCCTCCACCTCAAATAGAACAAAATGCTTTATATTCTATGATGCCCTGATTATACTACATCTACTATAGATGACTATTTATAATCTGTCTACCATCTCTGGCATTTCGTATCTTGCACAATGCCTGCCTGGCACACAGCAGTTGCTAAAGATGTGTTTAAAGATTTCAGTCTACAAAGTTACAGTAGTTTCCTGTGAAGTGTCTGTATGCACCAGCAGGGAGTCTAGCTTAATTTGAAGATATAGGAGGTCAACTGCAACACAACCGAAACTCTGTCCCAGCTAGGTACACATATACTTTGTAAATTTATTCTGAGCATTTGTATAAAGGCTACACAAAGGTATCACTGATGCAGATTATCTGGATCCCTCTGGGGATTGATTACCTAATCAACCTCAACTTCCCATCCAAAAACCTCTTTACCCTGCTCTACTTTGTCCCATGTAGAAATCTCCTATCCTACTATATCATTTACTGATGTTTAGTGCTTTAATTGTTCACCAGAACATCACAAGCTGATACCCAGTGCCTGTATCAATGCCTGGCACAATGAATTGCTCTTTAAATCAATAATTCTTTCCTTCTATCTTGCAGTCTTCAAGAGTATGAGTCATTGCCTTCATAACCCTATCTCAATTGCTCTTAGTCCCTAGGTCCACACACTAACAGCAAGCAGCCTTCTAAGTAAACTTCTAAGAACTGGAGGTAAATATTCATATTTACTCACGAACTGCAATTCTTATTTTCTCTGCTTATCCACTGGTACAGAAATAATATTCAGGAACACATACCAAATAACAACCAAAACTTTGTTCTTTTTAACTTCAATAATAACCATTTCTATATGGTCTTCATTTCAGATTTAAAACTACTGGTGGACAAAGACTAAAATAAAAATTTTGGATTAAGTTTTTTAGATTGTCAAGCACATGGGCTAAATTTGTTGAGAATATATTAACTGCTACTTGTGACCAGATGGAAAAAGTGTACCACAAATAGTGCTAAATACAATATGTTCCTCAAGACAAGATTTTTCTTATTTCGCCAATACTTTTCAGGAGAAATTTTCATTGCACTTACCCACTGCACTTATATATCTATTAAATATTGAGCCATGTAAAAATATGCTACTATTGTATTCAGAAAATACCATCAAAACCTTCTGCCGCCCTACTTTCTGTCAAATATGTTCTTCACTACTTCAGGCAATTTAGTTTATGAGTTCCAAGAGAGACAACAAGTCCACCAGCAGCAGTCATGGATCATCAAAGACAGCTTTAAATTATTGAAGAAATCAAGCATTATCAATATTAAACATTCACAATCAGAAACTTCGAGCTAAGATGCCTGGATATGTAGATTCAAACTAACATAATTAATATAGGGAACAAAGACCTTCATGAAGTCACCCAGTCCTCCCATCATCTAGCATTACCTAACAAACTCAGAATCAGCTTCTAACATGAGCCTAAAAACTGGGTTTCCAGTTCTTAGTTTTATGTTGACACAGGCCAGGTACATATAAGAACTATCAGGTTTCTGCGACTGTTCAGTTTTGATTAAACACTCAAAAAATTAATAATCAAAAACTGAACATGTCAAAATAAGGGCTGATTAAATTCTAGGATTCAGGTGCCAACGTAACAAATAAAAATTACAAGAGGTAGGAAAAGAAAATCTGAAGAAAAAACAATCTTTAAATGTTATTTCCTCCACAACAGTAAAGAAGTATATGAAGAGGGTTTCAACACGAGTTCTTATTAGTTGTCTAACCAGAGTAAAAGCACAGGTGAATCACAAGGGAACCTTCCATAAAGGAATTCCTTAGGGTATAAGGGTTTTGGGGGTTTGTTTTCTATTTTCCTCCCCGGAGGACCTGAGTCTTATCTAATGCCTCCAACATACCCGTGGGCTATCCCATCTTTCTGCCCTTCCCCACCCCCCGAAAATGCGTCTGCAATAAAAGATAAGTGTAATATAGATCAGCATTAAATGTGAAGCTAAAGTTTGCATTTATAAACAAATGATTTGCAAATCACCTCCCCAGTGTAGCTAATCAACCCAGGGCACACCCCTCGCCCTATTTGGTGATAGTCTAAAATGATAAAGCCCGTACCCTTCAGGGAAGCAGGCTGGGAGGAAAGTTGCCTGGAAAGCAAGAAGCTGCTCCAAACCCCAAGACCCAAATCTGTCACCAGTGGATCCTGACCCGCCAGCAGCTTCGCTGCGATGTTACTATAGCCACAGGATTTGTTCCTCGCCCCCCGCCCCTAAATCCCCATCAACAGGGAATCCCACTATCAGGGCAGAAGTTAAAGGGTCGGGTGGTGACGGGGAAAAGTACGGCGCTCCACCGTCTGTGCTCGGAACCCAGAAAAAAATGCTATAGACAGGCAAGAGGGAGACAGGCAGCCCCGGCACGCGTCGGACCCCGATCGTGCCAGAGAGTGGGCGGAATCCATGAAGAGCGTGCAAACAAACCCGGAGAAGAGCCGGGGTGCAGGAGAAACGCCGACACAGGCACCCGGGTGTGTCGGACTCCGGGTTCGAGGAAGAAGAGCTGCCAGAGGGCTTAGTGGAGGGTTCCACACGTGCTCGAAGCCGGACAGGGCTGCGGTGGGAGCGGAGGGGTGGCGGGCAACGCGAGCGCGCGGGGCCCCCCAGGGAGCGCCGGGACCCGGCAGCAGAGGTAAGACGGGCGGGGGCCTGCGGCCCAGGTCACCCGAACAAAGCCGGAGCGCGCGGGGCCTGGCTACTCACAACAAGAAGCTCATGTCGGCCGTGGCGTGGGCTGCGGGACGGGCGGTCGCGAGGCCTCGGGGCGGCGGCGGCCAGGAAAGAAGAAGAAAGGCGTGAGGAAAAGATGGTGAAGAGGACGAGAGACCGCGGAGGAGGCGTTGAAGGGGAGCGCCGACTGTTGGGCGGCAGCAACTTGTTCAGCTTTGCTAGTTCCAAAGGGAGGCAGAGGGGGCGGAAGTGGGAAGCTCACGGCTTGACTCACTCACTGGGAGGGGAAGGAGAGGGAGGCGGGGAAAAAGCCGCTCGCCGGCTCCAGGGAGGATGGCCACGGCCGCCCCGCGCTGGGGCTGCGGGAATCTCCCCGATCCCGGGTCCGCGAACGCGCGAGCTCTCGCGAGAACGGCGCGCGCCCCACGCCCCTCGCGTTCGGAACACCCTTTGCGGCCCCTCGTGACGCGGAGCCCGACTAGTGCGCTGGGGCGACTGAGCCAGTGGACACCTGTCCACCCGCTTTGGGACGGAGGCACGGCGTTGCCTAAGCTGTTGGGGTTCAGCGGTCAGTAAGGAAGTAGATTCACAGGGAATTGCCACCAGAGTTCTGCCCACTGTGATTGCTCAGCAAACGATGATAAAAGGATCTGGAATCTCTCTGCTAGCATTTAAAGCAGAGAAGGGAGTTAGTTTCATCTGGTTGGAATGACTTAGGTGTGCTTAGGCTCTCGGAGAGAAGGGACTAAATGGATATTCAAGTTCCTTATCGTTTTACGGACATATTTTAAAACCTTGAACTCCGAGATGATGGAGTTGTCATTGTACAGGCACGCTAGACTGTCATCAGCAGTTATGAAAACCATGGTGATACGGTCAAGACTGATACGGTTAAGCCTTGCCCTGGGCTCCTTGACTCTGAAATATAAGCCCTTCTGAGTCACTGAATCATTTCTAGTTTCTATAATGTTTTGTGCATCAGAGAACCCAATATTCACAATCGACTTCGACTCTGCTTAATCTGTGTTGCTACTGATGACCAGCCTACCATAGCATTATCAGTTTGGGTCCTCATTTATTTTACACATGTCCTTATTCTTTACTCACAACACCCACAAATCTACAAGTAAATCTTAAAAGAATTTGAACAATGCTTCAACTAAGTGCAGCTCTTAACCCACCTTCGACTAATAGACTTGAAGGAGCCAAAAATATGAAATTATTCTCTTGTATTTATGCATTGTTAGTTTGGCATCTTGGTAAATCAAACCATTACTAAAATAGAAGGAAATATTGGAATCTTGAGACTCTCCTAGGAACAACAGAGACCACTGGAATAATTTCAGAGACTTAGTAATAAACATTCAAAAGATGCAGGACAGAGGTGTCCTAACGTAATGAAAATAATGGACTTCTGACATAAAACTCCTGTGTTCCAGATCTCCATATGATACCTATTAAGGAATTATTGTCTGAAAGTAAAACTTGCATTACCAGATCAAGAAATTATGTTTGGGACCAGTTTATCAGTTAACCTGTTAACACATCTGTTTCACCTCATTTAAAAGGAAGGCCTTGGATAAGCATATGATCTCTGAGATTACTTCCAGTTCTAAAATTGCCCTCCCTAAGGCTTTGTTCAAATAACTGAGAACCCCTATCTGCTCCCTGAATTTGTATGCGGACCTGGGAGATTTGCTTTTTATCTGACACAGTTTAAATTAATCTGATGACATAGAATCAGGGACAAAGACTGGTAGAAGAGAGAATCTGCAAAAATATCTGCTGAATTCTTCCTTGGCATCCTATCATGAAAATTGCCTGAAATTAATAGATGATAAAACCTGAATATATTGTTTCTTAAAAATGAGAGGTATGGGCCTCCCTGATAGTGCAGATGGTTAAGGTGCAGCACTATGAAGCTATCCGCAGCCACTGCAGCAGGAGGAGTTCAATCCCCAGCCAATGAGCGAGGTGACACACCTGGTGTAGCAGACCTCTCCTGCCTCTGATTATGGGATTTGGGGAAAGGAAGGAGTTAAAGAGTACTCTTTATTTATTTATTTATTTATTTATTTATTTATTTGGCATTAGTGATTGTTGATTGGTGCTGTCGTTTATTGAGATAGGGAAGGTATAACTTACATCTTGGGGATTTAGCTAAAAGTTCCATTTTAGATATGTTAACTTTGAGATGTCCTTTAGATATCAAAGCAGTGATGTCAGAATTTTGACAACAGTGCAGAACTGACCTAAAGGTGTGAATGCAGTGCCTCCCTGGTGGCACAAGAGTTTAAGTCTCAGCACTGTGAAGCTTATCCACAGCCACTGCAGCACATCCGGCCAGCAAGCCAATCCACGTGGCACAGCAGACCTCTCCTGTCTGCCTGCTACTGCCCTCAGTACAGTAGTGTATTTCAGTCAATTCACCTGTTCTGTTTTACACTCTGTCTCTGGTGAATCCTCACACACACACACACACACACACACCTCTGGCCTTCACCTCAGTTCTTGTATGCATAAATAAATAAAATAAATCTTAAAATAAATGAATAAATAAAGGTTTGAATGCAAAAGTCCTCAGTAGATAAATAGTATTTAATGCCATAAGGTAGACTCCCAAATAGGAATTTATATGCCAGATAAGAATAGGCTTAACAAAGCATTACATTTACACATCTTTGTTTCTTCTTTCTTTACTTCTCTTCCTAAACATCTCAGATTCCATCTACTTGTATTTTTTTTCTTCTTTTCCCTCAGTGTGAGAGTTTCTACCTTAAATAATTCATCATCCCTTCCAATGTGCTAATATTACCCTTCCAAGATAAAATAACACCAATTAATTACAAGTTTCCAAATAGTAGATGAGACTAAATTTCTCTCTGTATAAGTATCTCACTTTTTATTTTTTATTTTTTTAAAGATTTATTTATTTATGCATACAAGCACTGGGGTACAGGCCAGAGGTGTGGGGGGGTGAGAGGATTCACCACAGAGA
>JAGFMF010011712.1:3012785-3062768 GCA_019455555.1 Galemys pyrenaicus | reverse complement strand
CCTCCCTGGCCGGCAGCAGGGATCGAACTCGTGCTGCAGTGGCTGCTGTTTGCTTCATAGTGCGTTGCTTAACCCACTGCGCCACCAGGGAGGCCCTAAAAGCCTTATATATTATCTTAATGCAGCAAATAACAAAACCCATTCAGAGAGGGCAGGCTTAAAGGTTCTGGGGTGCCTCTCCTAAAGTGCTCCTCTCCCTGCCCTATAACAATCTCACTGTACCCCACACCTCTTGCCTATAGTCCAGTTCTTGCATGCATGAATAAAATAAATCTTTAATAAAATAAAGTTGAAATGAAGATTATTAGAAAATAAGTTTCTATATTTACTGGTAAAATGTCCTAGATAATATCCAATTTGCTATTGTTGTGTTCAAACTTGTTATTGGTTTTTGTTTTTTTTCAATTAGAGATATATTTTTATATTTATGCATATAAGAACTGGGGTGTCTGTCAGCGCTATGGGGTGTGAGAGCATTGGCCAGAGACAGAATGGAGAGCAGAACAGGCAGATCTACTGAGATACACTGCTGAGGGGACCAGTTCCCCAGGCAGGCAGGAGGGGTCTGCTGCACCATGGGTGTTAGCTCCCTGACTGGGGATAGAATTGGTGCTGCAGTGGCTGCCGATAGCTTCATAGTGCTGAGACTTAACACTTTCTGCCACCGGGAAGCCCCGGTTACTGGTTTTTAATAAAATCAACACTAGGACAGCTTTCATATCCCTTAACCTACATACATTAAACACACACATTTAAAAAGAATCTAGTCTTATTTTAATTCCATAAACATTTATTAAATACTAGTTAATTATAAGAAAAAACTGTGTAGGTGTATTTATATTCCTATATATACACAGGTATATACACACATACCCATATATGCATATCATATATATAAATAGTTGCATAAATATTTTATTATGATACAAAGCTTAGTTTTAGATGTTGTGGGAAAACATACTAAATTGGAACTTCCAAGATGCTTTCACATTTATGATTCTCATTCACTTAATGTACTGAAGAATGGTAGATTACATTTCAGTCCTAGCCTTTCAGGATGTGGTTAAACTGGCTTTAGAGTTTAATTTTTACTTTGGTATTTTCTAACTCCATAGAATTTGTTTCCACAGAAAACTTATTTTTCTTGGAACAAAACTGCCTCAAATCCTTATATAAATTACAAAAGGATACATCTTGAGGTTGCTTATATGTCAATAATATTTCAGTTAAAAATAAATACTGGGCCTCCCTGGTGGCGCAGTGGGTTAAGCAACGCACTATGAAGCAAACAGCAGCCACTGCAGCACGAGTTCGATCCCTGCTGCCGGCCAGGGAGGGGACCCACATGGCTCGACAGACCTCTCCTGCTGTGCCCGCTGCTCCCCTCAGCAGTGTGCTTCTGTTGATCTGCCTGTTCTGCTCCCAGCTCTCTGTGGTGAATCCTCTCACCCCACCCCCACACCTCTGGCCTGTACCCCAGTGCTTGTATGCATAAATAAATAAATCTTCAAAAAAAAATAAAAATAAATACTGAGGTGGAATCAGAGGGAAGCAATAGAATAAATCACAATAATAACTATTTCCTTTTAACAATATCTAAGGAAATAATAATAGTCACCAGTTATTAAGTTTTTCCCATGTGCCAGAAAACTCATAACTAACTGGTAGTAAATATTATCTTTATATTTATAATTTAGGAAAACAAAGCTCAGGGAGATTTTACACCCAAAGGCACGTAGCTAGACAGTGACAACGCCAGGATTTTATCAAATGTCTGACTCTGAAGTTTTTTTCCCCCTATGTTGTTAAAGGTGAAAAAAAGTTATTCTTCCAAATATTATAGCAAATTTACCATTTCCTTTCATGCCTTTTCATCCCGGTGTTCCTTGTTTCTTTTGACATGAGATCTTTGTCTATTGTGCTTCCTTTCCCTTTTGGAACACACTCACTTCAGAATATACTTCCACAGCAGCTGAAAAACTTGTCAAACTTTCAAGTTTACACCATAATTACCAAATTTCAATGATGAAACACTGCATAGGCTATCTCTGAAAGAATGCTCAAGAAACTGGTAACAATATGTATCTTCAAGGAGAACAGGATGATTAAAAGAGAATGCTTATAGGTAAACCTCTGTGTGTTTGTGTGTGTGTGTGTGTGTACATGTGAGTTTATATACTTGCATGATTTGACTTTTTTAATGTTATGTTCATGTATCATCTATTTAAAAGATATGCTCGTTCAAAATGATGCCTATTAATAAAGACATTGTGGTTATTACAATATCTGTCAATTGGTGCTTGAATCTTAGACTCTGGTTAGCTTTTGCATCTTAGGAAATATTAATTGATATGACTGTTTCTCAGTAGCTGACTAGTAAAAAAATCATACTAGAACCTTATCTTTGTAAATATGGCCAGAAGATGACATACTCTCTTATTCTACTTTCTAAATATCTTCAATATATGCTTTACATAGTAGTACCAACTCAGCATCCACAGAGAATTTGTTTTTTGTGACTGCCTTATTTATGTGGAGTGTAGTAATTCCTTGTAATAATCATGTTAACATTGTATTCTGATAATCCCCTCAGGAATAGAACTCACTTCTAGTCTTGTTAATTTAAAAATATTTCCCATGGGGAAAAATGGGTTATTAATATAAAATAATCCTTTCATCTTTATCAAAATTGTTTCTTGACATTACATTTCAATTAAATAACTAATCAGTTACTCTCCTTTCCAGAGAACTAGTTTAACTTTAACAACTGAAGCTGCAGTATTTAGATGTTTATTGACCTGTCATGTGTCCATCACAAATAGGAACATTTTATTCCTTCAAAGCGTATTCTAGATGCAATCTATGGGCGAGACAAAAATTGTGGATAGTGAATATAGGCCAACTGAAAAAGCTAACCTAAGAAATATCAGTGCAGCAAAAACATATCTTTGCAGATCACTTTTCTTGTCAGATAGTAAATTGAAGCCCTGATAGTGGCGATAAAATGCACCTCTTTGTCTTTCCTTGGAAGTAATGGGTAGCTCCAATTCCTGAAGTTCTCTTATCTACACAACATAATAAACGTCTTCCTTTAATCTTGGATGATGAATAGCACCTTAAACACAGGTTACACAAATGGGCACCATTTTTATGGTCCTTGACTTCAATTCCTTTCCCTTTTGCCACCCTAGGCTTATTGACATCCATGGTTCTTGATTTTTTTGTTTCTTTCAAATGCAAAGAAGGCTATGGGGTAGGACCCTTTGAGATGAACTCATCCTCATTGCATATCAGAAGAAAAGTAAGTATGCTCACCTCTAAGAATTGAGGGGCACTGACAATAAAATGAGTTCATTTATTTATTAATAATCAGAATAATTATCCCCTTCCAGTTCCTCTTTCAGTTCTTAATAAATGCTCTTTTTTTTTTATTGAAGTAACATTGCAATAAATGCTCTATAGAGGCAAGAGAACTTATTATTTTTTTTAAAGATGCTATTTATTTATACATATAACAGCTGGGGTACAGGCCAGAGGCGCAGGGAGTGGGGTGAGAGGATTCACCACAGAGTGGGGAGCAGAAGAGGAGGCATAGCAACTGAAGTACACTGCCAAGGGGAGCAGCGGGTGAGGCAGGAGAGGTCTGCTGCACCACGTGGGCCCCCTCCCTGGCTAGGGATTGAACTTGTGCTGCAGTGGCTGTGGAAGCCCCAAGGTGCAATGATCAAATCCCTTGGACATTCTTTCCTAGGGATGAGAGGTGATTGTTCTTCACCTTCTTCCCCCTTACTCTTCCTCAAATCAAGAGTGTTTCATGCCACCTATTTAGACTAGCTCTACTTCAGAAATTCTTGTCAGAGAAGTTAGACTGACAAGACGTAGTCATTGCTACTCCATATCCAGTAATGTTAAGTTCTAAATGACCATACCAAAAGAACAATGTGTTTTATTATTACTAGCTTATTATGGAAAAGGCAAAGTTCTTTCCTAATATTTATTTATTTTTATGTAGAGGAACTGGAGTGTAGGCCAGAGGTGTGGGGGTGAGAGGATTCACCAGAGACAGAACAGGCAGATTTACTGAAATACACTGCTAAGGGGAGCAGTGGGCAAGACAGAAACAGGTGAGGTCCGCTGGGCCACATGTGGGTTAGTTCCCTGGCCTAGGATCAAACTCAGGCCTAGTTGGTGACAGCGCTGAGGCTTATCCCATAGGTCACCAGGGAGGCCCTCTTTCCTAATATTTAAAGGTTATCCCTGCACCTGAGTTTTGACACCTGATGTTTTGCATCTTTCTGGGAATTCACAGATTAATTAATCCTATTTTTACCCGATTATTCAATTGTCCTTATCAACTGAATCCTCTTCCACCACCATTTCAAGTGCTCTTATTTCATCTGATTTAATCCAATGGAAAACAAAACCCACTTTGGAACTATACCGTCTATCCTTTTTTCACATAAAAACTCAAGTTTTGTTGTTCAGTTTCCATTTCTTTTCCTCTATTTTAATTTGGCTTCTGCCATTTTATCCCAAACAATTGTGAATAAGGTTACTTCCCACATCACTAGATCCAAGATTCTTTTTTCCTATTCTCACTCACTTGATGCGTAAGTATGAATTTTAGTAAGGACACAGTTGAATATTCCCTCCTTCCCTACAGAAACACTCTGTTGGCTTTTCTTTCTTTCTTTTTTTAAAGATTTATTTATTTATGCCTACAAGAGCTGGGGTATAGGCCAGAGTCACGGGAGGTGAGAGGATTCACCAGAGATAGTGGGGAGCAGAACAGGCAGACTGACTGAAACACACTGCCAGGGCGAGGCAGGCGAGGCAGGAGAGGTCTGCTACACTATGTGGGTCCCCTACCTGGCTGGCAGCAGGGATTGAGCTTGTGCTGCAGTGGCTGTGGTTTGCTTCATAGTGTGTTGTTTAACCTACTGAGCCACCAGGGAGGCCCCTGTTGGCTTTTCTTAACTTATTCTTAATATTTTTGTTCCCTTCTCTCTGTCTCCTTGCAAGTTCTACAGATTATTTTTTTTAAAGATTTATTCATTTATGCATACAAGAACTGGGGTATAGGCCAGAGGTGTGTGTGTGTGTGGGGTGTGAGAGATTCACCAGAGACAGAGTGGGGAGCAGAATAGGCAGACTGACTGAAACATACTACTGAGGGGAGCAGTGGGCAAGGCAGGAGAAGTCTGCTGCACCATGTGGGTCACCTCCCTGGCCAGGATTGAACTCGTGCTTCAGTGGCTGCAGATGCTCCATTAGTGCTGTGCTTAACTCCTTGCACCACCAAATATTGGGAGGCCCCAAATGTTGTAGTACTTTAAATCTTGTTTCTAAGCCTTATCTTCTCACTCTAAGACTTGGTTCTAGCACTTTCATCCAAAGCAGTAGCTTCATTTATATTGACAATTTCCAAATGAATAGTTCTAGGATAGCTTTCTCTGGCTTAACAAAGAGTAAATTTAACACAAAGTGGGGTTTAATTTGTTTCCAATACATTTATATTTAATTCCAAACTTCCCCAGGGGTGAAATGTTATCTCCATCCATCGTTTCCAACTCCAGATAACACAAAAATAATAGAAAACCCCTCTAATATAGCTTCAAGTTCTACTGATTCTACCACATACAAAATCTCTCAAACTTCCCATCTTATTCCACTGTCATCACCCTAGTCAAAAAAGTCTCTCAATATAAATTTGTCTAACACTTTTCATTTCTATAAGTTTAATTAACACTAATGAGGGCTAATTATAGTTGAGTTTACAATACTTACTAACACAACTTTTAAAATTGGTGTTTCCTGAAGTTAAAATTGGTAAAAGTTGCTGTTTTCATTATAGCCTAGTCATATATATATACACATGTATACACATATAACCTAGCCACATGTGTGTGTGTGTGTGTGTATAAAAAAATTTCGATATTTAGTCTGTAAGCCTATAATCATAAACTATGCACAGGGCATAGCACAGTGCCCAGAACACAGAAAGCACTTAAATGTTTGCTAGGTGAATGAATAATTGTTCAAAAGAAACTTTTTTTCTTGATTATATTCTTCCAACTTCCACTAAGTAAACATGAAAGCTTTCTATTTTAATGGTTAGGTGTCACTGCTGATTATAACCTACAAAATTTCATCTTATGTAGACTTCTAATACATGCAGATTTACACAGTATGGGCTCTGGCTTCTACTATTAAGAAAATGAATGCAACAGTAAATATTGTCAGAATTCCCAACAGGCCATAAATGGTTATTTTTTTAAAAAGATATACTTTATTTATTTATGCATACAAGAACTGGGGTGTAGGTCAGAGGTGCAGGGGTGTGTATATGTGTGTGTGTGAGAGAGAGAGAGAGAAAGAGAGAATTCACCAGAGACAGAGGGGGGAGCAGAACAGGCAGACTGATTAAAATACACTGCTGAGGAGAGCTGTGGGAGAGACAGAAGAGATATACTGAGCCATATGGGTCAGCTCCCTGACCCAGAGAGAACTCAAGTTGCATAGCTTCATTGTGCCTAGACTTAAGCCCTGCCCACTAAGGAGGTTATTTATAGTAGCAATCTGCTATTAAGGGCTAACCTCTTTACCTTCTAGAGAGGAATACTTAAAAAAACAAAACAAAACTGTAGGATTACGAAGTATTTCAAGTAAGTAAGCGCTCTTTATTTTAATTCTCCACGTCCATGCAGTCAAATCAATCAGGTATTTTCCTAGTTTTTGCTCTTTTGTATTTTCTGGGAAATACTGAGCTTTCTTTTCCCTAAAAGTTGGTAAACAAATCACAGTAAACAAATCATACTTTGAAACAATCTTAAATACTTCAAAATAACTAATCTGAATACCATGGTGTTTTTTTCTAGTAAATCCTTATCCCTTAAAGCTGAATATGCAGAGGCCTCCCTGGTGGTACAAGGGATTAAGCATGGCATTATGAAGCATCCAGTCACTGCAACATGAGTTCGAGCCTGGCCATGGAGGTGACCCACATGGTGCAACAGACTTCTCCTGCCTTGCCAGCTGCTCCCCTCAGCAGTGTATTTCAGTTGGTCTTACTGTTCTGCTCCCAACTCTGTCTCTGGTGAATCCTCTCACCTCTGGCCTATACCCCAGTTCTTGTATGCATAAATGAATAAATCTTTTTTAAAAAAGATGAATATGCAACGGGTGGTTGACAGGACCCTGTGGTTGCTTTAAAATAGTCCAGAAAAGGGGGTAAAGAAAAGCTTGAGGTGAGATGGTGGGGATAGATGATTGAAATATATGATAATTTTTAAATTCTAAAATTTTATTATACTATACTTTTCTATTTTCGAGATTTTTTTCAACAAAAAGCCCTGGCCAAAGGAGGAAAATTGCTAACCCCTGCTTGTGCAAACCCCTGCTTGTCTACGTGTGACTGCGCTGTTATTAATAAAGACTTAAATCTCTTGTTACAGACATTGGTGACATATAAGCATCTACATATTTCACTTTAAAACAAAGAAAGTTGGCCTTCTGCACACATCTCAAGGTGGACGGGTGTCACTAAACCTCCGATAATATTCCGGTCTCTTTTTACAACCACAGAGGTTGTAGCCCCTCACTGCAGGCATTTCCGGGGACAGTGCCAGGCGTCCGCAGACCGGAGTTTCAGGTCTCGGACCTGCCCAGCCCAGGAAAGCGCTCACCTCGCCTTCTACCAGTCTAGTTCCAACAAGTGAAAAAAACAGCCCGGAGGTCGCAGTTGGTCCCCGGCCCCGCCCACTCGCCAGCAGCCCCACCCCGGGGGCGGAGACTGGGCGGGGCAGTGCGCTCTCCTCCGCCTCCTTCCGACTCGCCGCTGCCCCCGGTGCCCGCGGCGCATGTGCCTGGCGCCCCCTCCCCGGCCCTGGAGTCCGCTTCCTCTCCGCTCGCGCTGCAGCCGCAGCCATCGCCAGGCCCCGCGCCGCCTCCGGAGTCCATGGCCGGGACGCGCTGGGTGCTCGGGGCGCTGCTCCGGGGTTGTGGCTGCAACTGCAGCAGCTGCCGGCGCACCGGCGCCGCCTGCCTGCCCTTCTACTCGGCCGCCGGCTCCTTCCCCTCGGGCGTCTCGGGACGTCGCCGTCTGCTGCTGCTGCTCGGAGCCGCCGCAGCCGCTGCCTCCCAGACGCGGGGCCTCCACACCGGGCCTGCGCCTGCCGGGAGACTGGCGGGGCCTCCCCCTACGGCCGCCTCCGCCGCTGCCGCGGCCGCCGCCTCTTACCCGGCCCTGCGCCCCCCTCTGCTGCCGCAGTCGCTGGCGGCGGCCGCGGGCCCGGCTCGGGGCTATAGCCAGGTACGTGGGCGCCGGGAGGCCGCGCGCCCAGTCCTTCCCTGGCCGCGCGCACGCGCACGCGCTGCCCTCCGCGTGCTCCTCGCGTGCGCGCTCGGGGATCCGCGGCGGCGCCGCACACCCCCTCCCCCCGCCCGCCCAGTCCTCCTATTGGGCCCCGGAACAAGGGACGCTCTCAGGCCTCGGGTTTTCTCCTTGTTTTGTTCTCCCCTCGAGTCTCTGGTCGGTTGGGCAGTGTAAGTGTGGCTGGGGGTGAATGTTGAGGCCTTGTTTCCCGCCGGCCCATGGTAGGTTTTGTGAGGGTGTTGACGCCCCCACCCCGCATCTCTGTCGCTTTCCGCCTGCTGGTTGTGAAGTTGGGAGGCCGGACCCGGCGGATTGGGGTGGGAGTTTCATTGCAGCCAGAGCCCTAGGCCTGGGCGGCCCTGGGGTCTCCTCGCGGCCGACTGGTGGGAAGGTCCACGCATACGGTTGTGTGGCCTGCGTTGGTGGGAAATGAGGCTCGACCTCCCCCTCGCCTCTCTGTCGTCCCCGGGGAGAGGCGGCCTGCCCCGGCTTACTGAAGGTCACCTTTGCACCTCCACTTGGCTTTGACAGAAGGTCCTTTAGGACCGTGGGTCGCTGCTGACGGGGAGGAGGACAGTTTGGAGATTGAATATTGGGGGGAAGGGGAGAAAGGAATTGGGTAATTTGATCTGAGACCACAATTTGTGGACCCAGGAGAAACTGTACAGTGTTTTCCTCTTTTTGGGAAAAAAAAAAAGAAAAAGCTTAAGCTATGCTTTAAAGACTCATTGCAAATATTTTGTTCTTGTAGGAAGCTTTCATCTCAGCTTGCTACGCGGCATCTGGGAAGTGTCAGTATACTTTTTGCTGAGTCTTTGATGCCTAGGGTCATATTTATTCGAATTCAATTTGTATTTCTACTTGAATTCGTGGAAACTGGGAGGCTCATTATCGTTACTTAGGTTCGTCAGTGACTTAGCTAATTGATTTAGATCCATTACTTTCTGCTGTCTTTTTCTATAAAATCAGCGATGCTTGTGGGATTTTTGGAAAATGGGGAATGTTAGTTTTATTTAAAAAACACACATGAAGACTATCTCTAATAAGACTTTGTGCGCACTGTTTTTCTTTTGTTGTTTTCCTTCGAGATTGATTATAATGATTTCCGTTGAGTCTCTACTAGTCTTAGACACCGTGCTTACATTTATCATTGATTTCTTAAAATTTTATATAAGTTTTCGTGGCATTTGGGAACATAAGGAGCGGAGTGTCTCCATCCTTAGCCCATTAGAAGGCATGTAACTTGAGTTAAAGCCTAAGTTGTCTTCCCATGTTGATAATGTAGTGCTTGTTGCATTCTTGTTAAATATGTATTAGACTTCAGCTGGAGGTTTACATTTACCGTTGACTCCTTAAAATTAGACATAAGTCATGTAAACAATGGGATGATACAAGAGTCGTTTTTTTTTTTAAGATTTATTTTTTTATTCATACAAGAACTGGGGTACAGGCCAGAAGTGGGGGTGTGTGTGAGAGGATCCACCAGAGACAGAATGGGGAGCAGAACAGGCAGACTGAAATACACTGCTGAGGGGAGCAGCAAGCGAGGCAGGAGAGGTCTGCTGCACCTTGTGGGTACCCTCCCTGGCGGCAAGGATCGAACTCCTGTTGCCTTTTGCTTCACAGTGCATTGTTTAACCCACTGCGCCACCAGGGCGGGCCCCAAGAGTCTGTTCTTAACACAGTAGAATGGAAGTCTTAAAAAACCTGATTTATCTTTCCTTGTTATGGTTTGCTGGACTCTTAGTAATAGTTCCAGTTTTTTGGGGGGGTGGGGTGAGGTGCCTTGTAAAATAGAGTTCTCTAGGTATATCTCAGGCTCCTTTGCCTCATGTTAATGCCTACTGTATGACCTATCAACTATACAATTGACATACCAATTGACAGATTAATCTTTCCAAGCTTCCTGCTGACTTGATATACATACTCTTAAGTGTTTTACTGAAGAACTCCTTTTGCCTACCAGATTAAGGCCTTAATCTCAGGTCCTCTGCTGTATGGTACCCAGTTCCTTTTACCTTTTTTCTCCTTTTGTTCCTAATTGTATGATAGTTTAGCTAAATAGGATTATTGCTGTTTTGCCAGTGGCCTTTTCTTTCTACTTCCCATCACCTCAAACTGAGCACTGTCCATTATTTATTGCTGTCATAATTCTATCCTTCAAGGCATATCTCAGATCAGAAAAGATCCTTTTCGGTTAATACTGTGTTTGAATTTCTGAAGTATCTTAGTTATAACACTGAAAGTTACCTTTCTTGTGTGCTTCTCTTTCTAGATGGTAAGCTTTTTGAGATGAAGTCTTAAAATGGCACACCGTGATTAGGAAGGTATCCACATATTTGTCCCTATTGCAGCAATCCCTCTTGTCCTGTCTTTTTTTTTTTTTTAAAGATTTATTTATGCATACAAGAACTAGGGTACAGACCAGAGTTGTAGGGGGTGAGAGGATTCACCAGAGACAGAGTGGACAACAGAACAGACAGATTGACCGAAATACACTGCTGAGGGGAGCAGCGGGTGAGACAGAAGTCTGCTGTGCCCTGTGTGTCACCTCCTGCTGCAGTGACTGTGGATGCTTCATAGTGCCAACTTTAACCCCTTGTGCCACCAGGGAGGCCCACCTCTTGTCCTGTCTTAACTAAAACACTATTACTAGGTGTGATTTGGTACCACTACATTTAAAAACAAGCCCTGAAAAAATTCTGTATGTCCTGTGAACCGATTAGGATATACTTGCTTACTGCTTTAGGCTGTACAGTTTTAGTCTAAAACAGTATGAGTTAAATTTGTGACCTTTACTTCTTGCCTCTGAAATAGTAACTGTCCTCTGAAAATAACATCCAGAGTTTTAGTTTGTAGAAATAAACATTTCTAAGGCTGACAGAAATATTTTTATATTCTTTTCTCTTAAAGGAGTCTAAAACTACCTACCTGGAAGACCTTCCACCTCTCCCTGAGTATGAAGTGGCTCCAGCTAAGCTAGGAGAAGTGGATGATGTTTATCTCATTCGAGCACAAGGATTACCGTGGTCCTGTACTGTAGAAGATGTGCTCAACTTTTTCTCAGGTATTTCTTATAGTGTATTTTATTTTATTTTTTTTAAAGATTTATTTATGCGTACAAGCACTGGGGTACAGGCCAGAGGTGTGGGGGGTGAGAGGATTCACCATAGAGAGTGGGAGCAGAACAGGCAGATCAATGGAAGTACACTGCTGAGGGGAGCAGCGGGCACAGCAGGAGAGGTCTGCCGCGCCATGTGGGTCCCCTCCCTGGCCGGCAGCAGGGATTGAACTCGTGCTGCAGTGGCTGCGGTTTGCTTCATAGTGTGTTGCTTAACCCACTGCGCCACCGGGGAGGCCCTTATAGTGTATTTTAAATGTGTACTTTTGTCTGAGTAGAAGGTAATCGCATGATTTGCAAGTTAGGCTATGCTGCAGACATCCTATGATGGCTGGAAATTGTCTCATTCTCACTTGTTATACTAGGTGACACCAGGTGTACCACTCTTGATATAATATATCAGGTTTGAAGACATGGACTGTAACAAAAATATTTAATGTTAAAACTAGTTTTCGTTGAAGTTTTAATGATATTTATGGAAATAGGTTGAATAGCTCTTTATGTAATATAAATATTTGGAATACAGGATCACTTAGTAACACGTGATAAAGCTCTTTCAATAATAGTTTGAAAGTTTAAGAATCTGTGGTTAGTGTCTTAGTTTCTGACCATAATTTTTATTTTTCTATGAGGCTTTTAGAGTATACCGCCTTAAATGTTGTGAATCATTGTAACTGTATTTCAAGTACCTTAATATGCAGAGCATCCAGTAAGGGGTCAAATTTTTTTTTTTTAAGATTTATTTATTTACATATACAAGAGCTGGGGTACAGGCTGGGGGTGCGGGGTGAAGAGACAGACAGACAGAGCCAGAGCCACAGTGGGGAACAGAACAGATAGATAGACTGAAATACACTGCTGAGGGGAGCAGCGGGCAAGACAGGAGAGAGTCTGCTGCACCTTGTGGGTCAGCTCGTTGGCTGGGGATTGAAGTCATGCTGCAGTGGTTGCAGTTTGCTTCATAGTACTGCGCCTTAACCCCTTGTGTCACCAGGGAGGTCCCAAGGGTCAAGTATTTTATAAAACTACTTACATCAACTTACTGACATTATAAGAAGAATACCATATAGAGATATCGTTCTTTGGTAATGAAAAGGGGGAGCAGTTAGTTAAATTATGGTATAAAATTATTTCTGTAGGAGATATTTTAGACCTAATCACATTTTAATTTCTCAAGTGACTTGAAATGTGCTATGGTTTATCTTTTTCATTTGGGACCTATAAAGCTACCCACATTAACATTTGGGTAGCTCTGGTGTTGGGCTCTTTTTGTAAGTAAGGAAAATGGCAGACATTTTGCTTCTTTGTTTTGTTGGAAGATTGCACTCTAATGACTTGAATAATTAAGCTGAAAGTTTGACTTCTGACTTTAACTAATTTTACATACTTATAGATTGCAGAATCCGCAATGGTGAGAATGGAATACACTTCCTCTTAAATAGAGATGGGAAACGGAGGGGTGATGCCTTAATTGAAATGGAGTCAGACCAGGATGTACAAAAGGCCTTAGAGAAACACCGGATGTACATGGGGCAGCGGTATGTGGAAGGTACATGAAGTCATACTTTAGTTTTTTGGATCATAACATTAGCTTTATACTTTGCAAACATTTTTTCACTTGATTCTTAATAGCGAAGTGGTTAGGTATTATGAATACACATTTTACTGGGTGTGAAAATGAAGTGCAGAGATAATCTTAGTTTCTTAGCTATAAATGAGGATGTTGACCAAGTTAATCTCACAAGTTACAATTTTTAAATGAGATATGCTGGGCACATAGTAAGTATCCAATAAATGTCGTATTACTTTTTCTGGAGTAGTAGATAAAATTTAAAATAATAGTTTTTAATTCTTGTGTATCTACCAAGTGGTAAGGAGGGTTTTTTTAAAAATCAAAGCTCCTTTGTTATGTAAATGCCACATACCTTTTTGCATCTTTTCTTTATAGTATATGAGATAAACAATGAAGATGTAGATGCCTTAATGAAGAGCCTGCAGGTCAAATCTTCACCTGTGGTAAATGATGGTGTGGTTCGTTTGCGAGGACTTCCGTATAGTTGCAATGAGAAGGACATTGTAGACTTCTTTGCAGGTATTATTCAGTTATATTATGTTTGAACCTTTTTTTTTTAAAACTCCATTGCCTCATTATATGATTCTTTCCTAGGGACTAGCATGTGGTTTTATTAAGTTCCTTAAGAGAAGAACTCTTCATTTAGATTTCTAATATTTATTATAGTTTATGTAAAGTGTTTTGACTTAGGCTTATCTTCAAGGGTCAGATTTCAAAGTGATTTCCTGTGGGATGATTTTATATTTGAAGAAAATATTCTCTCATAGAGTGATCATATTTATTATCTAAGACAAAACCAGTTTATGGGCTTAAAACCATTATTATCTGATGTAGTCTAAATTTGTGTTGTCCCTTAATATGTAATTGATGGCCAAAAAAAAAGAGAATTGTGTTTTGGATTAGGTGTTCTGCAAATCTAGATATCTAGGTGTTAGTAGCTTTTGACTGCATGGTAGTTTTCTTTCCATTAGGCGTGTATCCAGCTTTGGGATTAGCAAAACAGCTCCAAATTTTTACTAACAAAATAGAATACTTATCAGTATGTGAGTGATTAATTTTGAGGATAAAATAATTTCCTGCTATCAACAGTAATTTGTAATTATTTTTTGCTGTCCTAGGACTGAATATAGTAGATATTACTTTTGTTATGGACTATAGAGGGAGACGAAAAACAGGAGAAGCCTATGTGCAGTTTGAAGAACCAGAAATGGCCAGTCAAGCCCTATTGAAACACAGGGAAGAAATTGGTAACCGGTGAGTGAATACACACTAATGAGGCAGAAATATCAATGTTGGGTATTTTGGTGAACACTATAATATGACTGTAAAATTACCTAAACAAAGAAAAGTAAAATAGTGTAAGAGCTTTCAAATACCCATCACTGGATGTGAGGGCGATCTGGCTGCGACATCTGTCACCCCATTGATCGCCAGGGTTGATTCGGCTGATCTGGCTGGCTAGGCGGGTGTCCCCTTCCTCCCTCACCGCTCCATGTGCGTCCCTCCCGAAGCTGCGCACTCGGTCGAAGAGGACGGCCTTCCCCGAATAGAGACGGACCGGTCTTCGGTCGAGGCTATACGAGTAGCTGCGCTCCCCTGCTGGAACCTCCAAACAAGCTCTCAAATACCCATCACTTACACTGGCATATTACTAACAGTTTATTTTTGTGAATGTAATTTTTTAGTATGTGTTTAAAAAAGACATTTTTTTAAACATGATTTCAGTATTACTATATCAACCAAAATTAGCAGTAATTTAGTAATCTAATAGTTTGTAATCACATTTTTCCAGTTAAAACTGTTTTCGTATAGTTGGTTTGTTTGAAGCAGTATACAGACAGGACTCACTGTATGATATTTGATTGTTATTTCCAGTTCTGTTAAATTAGAGCAAATCCCCATTTCCTTTATTTTTTATTTTCTCCTATTTAAGTGCAATTGTCAGGTCAGTTGTGCTGTACAGTGTCTTATGTTCTATATTTATCTTATGGTGTCACTTGTTCCTTTTTATCCTCTGTTATTCCCAAAAGCCGTATGTTAAAACTAAATTCTTGAATTGATTAACATTTTAAAATAGGCAATATTCAACAGACCTTTTCTGTCTCGCCCGCTGCTCCCCTCAGCAGTGTATTTTAGTAGCTCTGCCTATTCTGCTCCCCACTTTGTCTCTGGTTGAATCCTCTTGCCTTCCACACATTTGGCTTGCACCCCAGCTCTTGTATGCATAAGCTCTCGTATGCAGTGTTGTATATAGCATATCATACCACATTAGAATGCAAAACAAAATCCATCCCACAGCCTTTGTGTTTTAGAATTGGTTCAAAGACCTTTATTTAATTTTTTTAAAATGAGAAAAGTATGTGCAAAACATTCTGCCTCTCCCATTTCCTTTTAGCACTAATTTTGTTGTATTATCTTTTGGAACATAACTAATTTTTATGTGGGGACATTAAGACAGTGTATATCTTCAGTAAATTAAGGTGTGTTTTGATCTTTATAATCCTGTAAATACAAATGACTTACAATTCAAGTTATTCAAGTTTTTTTCTTTTTTTTTAAAGATTTATTTATTTATGCATATAAGAGCTGGGGTACAGGCCCTAGTCACCAGAGGTGAGAGGATTCACCAGACAGAGTGGGGAGCAGAACAGGTAGACTGACTGAAACACACTGCTGAGGGGAGCAGTGGGCGAGGCAGGAGTGGTCCGCCACGCCATGTGGGTCCCCTCCCTGTCCTGCGGCAGGGATCGAACTCATGCTGCATAGTGGCTGCGGTTTGCTTCACAGTGCGTTACTTAACCCACTGTGCCACCAGGGAGGCCCTCAAGTTATTCAAGTTTTAATAGCCTAGTTTGAGGAAGCAATGTTGAGGAAAGAAAATTGAGGGTCTCCCTGGTGGTGTAAAGGATTAAGCATAGCACTGTGAAGTATCTGCAGCCTCTGGGGCATGAGTGTGATCCCAGGTCAGGGAGAAGACTCACATGGTGCAACAGATCTCTCTTACCTTGCCTGTTCCCCTCAGCAGTGTGCTTCAGTCTATTTGCCTATTCTGCTCTCTGCTCTGTGTCTGGTGACTCTTCTTCCCTTTCCCACCTCTGGCCTGTACCTCAGTTTTTATATGCATTAATAAATCTTAAAGAAAATTGGTTATAGAATCTTGGGTCTAATATAGTCCTGTGGCCACTGTAAATGCAAGTCAGAGTTGACATTTAGTTCATGAATTCTCATTAACTTCTTTGTGAAGTTCTGCAGCAAGTTAGCTCTTTATAAACTATTGACTTAATATGTTATACAACTGATTTTCACAGTATTGAATTATAAGACTTCAAGAAATTGTTAATCAAAACAATACACCAGCTAATTCAGAGTGTAGTAATTTGAAACAAAACAGGATAGAAAATATTATTAGATTGTATATAAAGAAAACTGTTGACTTAGGGTGGGAGGCAAAGTAAATCAGTGACTATTTTGTTGAGTGTACTTTTTCATGGGCTATAATAGCTGCATCTATTCTTGCTTTACCTTGAACCTGTTATGCTTGGACAACTATGTTTATAAACTTTTGGAAATATTTTATCTGTACTTTTAACAATTACTTCAATGTAAAGATAATTTGTGCCTATTTACTTTTGTTTTGACATAGATACATTGAGATATTTCCAAGCAGAAGAAATGAAGTTAGAACACATGTTGGTTCTCACAAAGGAAAAAAAGTCTTATCTTCTCCTACTACTAAATATATAACTGAACCAGAAATGGTATTTGAAGAACATGAAGTAAATGAAGATATTAGGCCCACAACAGCTTTTGAAAGTGAAAAGGAAATAGGTAAGAACCTACCATTTCTTGAGATTGATTATGTTTAGTATATTTTGACTTTTATTAGATTATTATTTTTTAGGATCATCTTTTATGAAGTTACAAGACATTAGTATAAGGATGTTAAGTCAAAGATTGAGTTTTTTCTTTGTAGTATTACATTAAATATATACAGAGTGCTTAACTGTTTCACTGAGTTTTAATTTTTTTCTAGACTTATTTTTATTTATCCATACAATCACTGGGGTGTAGGCCAGAGGTGTGGAGGGGGTGGTGGTGGTGAGAAGATTTACCAAAGTCTGAGTGGGGAGCAGAAAAGGCGGATCTACTAAAATACACTGTTGAGGGGAGCAGTGGGTGAGACAGAAAAGGTCTGCTGCACCATGTGGGTTATTAGCTCCCTGTCCCGGGATCAAACTCATGTTGCAGTGACTGTGATAGCTTGATAGCTCTGAGAGTTTTAATCCCTGCACCACCAGCGAGGCCCCTCATTTTGGCTTTTAATATTAAAGTCCTTACTTAATGGTTCAAATGAAAATGTGGATTTTGACATAACGATCATACCTTATAATGTTAATAACTCTTGAAGCTTTCTGTTCTTGACAGTGCTTTTTATTCCATCTCCCAGAATTGCCTAAGGAGATGTCAGAAAAACTTCCAGAGACTGTTGACTTTGGAACTACATCTTCACTACATTTTGTTCACATGAGAGGACTGCCTTTCCAAGCCAATGCTCAAGACATTATAAATGTGTGTGGCAGTAAGATACTCAGTTTCAGTAGGTTTGAACAAAAATTTAACACTGAACTTTTATTAATTTAGGGAAGGTAGAAAACAGTGTTCTGGACTATCTTTGGACACGGACACTAAGATCGTACTTCCATCTTTGTTTATGTAGTGTTGATGAGAAACTGAATGTCAGGTACATGGCTGATTGAAAAATGGTAAAATTGAATTAGGAAATGAAGTATAACTAATGGAGTATTTTTAGAAGGATATGTGTGGGAGGAATAATAAAAATGGTCTTCATTTAATAATGAAGTAAGATGGTATTTAGGCCTGTTTCTTTTGCTGAGAAGAATGGGTCTTGGTTAAATAGATAATGGGTAAAAGGATTTCATAGATGCAAAACATACTATGTAGGCTTAATGTTCAAAGTAATAAAGTTTGATTTTTATCTAAATTTGTTTAACCCTTCGATTTCTGAGTTAGGCAATAGACTCAATGATTATTTGACATAAAGTAGTTAATGTACTTTAAAATTATTTTTTATTTTATAATACTACAGAAAATGAAAAGTAAAAACAGAGACCTTATTGATTTCATTAAGGTAGATCCATACTGTCTTCATTAAAGTAGTAAGTGTTCAGTTACTGTTGGGGCTTTGGAGTTATTTCAAAAAGCCAAGTAGGTGTCATATTTTCACACAGATAGAGTTGTACAATTTTATTAAAACATTGCATTTGTTGCTTTGGTTTGGAATGATAGCCACTCAGTATGGAAGCTTTGTTTATGTAGTATTGATGAGAAACTGATTGTCAGGTACGTCTGATTAAAAAATAGTAAATTGAGTTAGTAGGAAATGAAGTATAACTAATAGAGTATTTTTGGAAATAGAAGGATGTGTGTGGGAGGAATAATAAAAATGGTCTTCATTTAATAAAAAATTGGAGAATTACTTGTATAGCAGTTTTATTTGCAGTGTTTAGTTCTTGTAGATACTTGAAATATAACCTTGAGTTCTAAGAAAACAATTGGAAGTGATAGTAGATGTGTAACTAACTTTGTTGTTTAATGACAGTTCCTAAAGACACTTATCAGGTCTGTGTATCAATGTATAAAAGTAAAATGTAGAGCCAACATAATACCATTATATTTCTTCTGATTTCCTTTGTGTAGTTTTTTGCTCCACTGAAGCCTGTGAGAATCACCATGGAATACAGCTCCAGTGGGAAGGCCACTGGAGAAGCTGACGTGCACTTCGATACCCATGAGGATGCTGTTGCAGCTATGCTCAAGGATCGGTCCCATGTTCGTAAGTGCTACCTATAGTTTTCATGTATATTCTTTGTTTACAGATACCTGTTTCTGTTTTGGAATTTGCATAGAAATTTTACTTGGGAGAATTGTTTTCTGTTAACATGACTACATTAAATGTATAAAGTACAGAACATTACATTATGATGAGAAGTGTTTGTCTGTTACGCATATTTCTATCCAAAGTTATGTTTTGTTTTTAATTAGGAAAAGGAATGGGCAAAGGGTTTGAGTTGCTTTCTTGAACTACAGGAAAAACAGCTACATTTTGTCCTCCATTTCACTGTTTTAAAATGAATCTTACTGTCATCCTTAGACCATAGGTATATTGAATTGTTCCTGAATTCATGTCCAAAAGGAAAATAAGACTTCCAGGGACTCCAGTTAATAAGGTAACCTGAATACATAGAATGTGAAAATTATTTTCAGTTGATGAATCATTAACTCACTAATTTTGATACGGTATTAACTAGTCTTTTTAATAAAGATCAAAATAATTATGATAATTGAAACATCAAGATAATGAGTGGAAATAGAGTTCATTATGATTGTATCATGGCTTTGGGTATTTTCACCATGAAACATTTTTTGAAACATTTATCATGCTATGTGCCTAAAACAATTTTTTTAATTAATTTTTTAAAAATTTATATATATATTTGACATCATTTGTAATCCCCATGCATTCCCCATCACCGTAACACCAGTGCACCATCACCTCAGTCCCCCGTGCTCCCGTCTGCCCTCAATCCTTCCTCTCTTCCCTCCCCACCAGGTGACCCTAGTTTGTCTTTGTCTTTTCATTTTTGGTTTTTGTTTCTTTCTTGTTGTTGTTATTATTGTAAAAACAATTTTTTTTTACCTTTGGTAGCTGTTAATCATAACACACTGAAAATGTGCCTTGCTTTGAGTTTTCTTTCCATTAAATCTAAACATATCCCCAGTTCCAAAGTATTTATGAAATGATATGGTTGAAATTAAAGTATACCATTGATACATACAGTTAGTATCTTAATCTTTCTTTTCCAAAATGATATTATGAAAATGGTTGTCCTAGGAAGTATATGAGACTTAACCTGTAACAACTCTTTTAATTTTAAATGTCTTCATGTCCACGCCTTTGATTAAATGTTAGGTACTAATGTTTCCTCCAAAAAATGTATTGTAGTCTTTCTGTTTTTGCATGTAGTGCTATGTTTCTTTGGGACACTTAACTATAATATCTTAAAAGCAAATGGGACATTCCACAACTCTATAGCTATCATTGTTTTTTTTTGCTTTATATCATTGTTTTGGATATAAAGCCCATAGTGTTATAATGTTAAAATTTATATTAACTAATGTACAGTGTAGTTTGTGCATGATGGAAAATTACTATCGTCATATGTGGCTGCAAACAATTCTAATTTTTCACCTAACTTGCACTAAGTCAAAAAGATGAACTAATTTTAAATGACATGAGCAGTCCTTTCTCATTAAAATAAATGTGCATCTTTTTTTTTTGTTTGTTTTTAGGATGAAGCAAGAAGCATTTCATTTGCACATCTTTCTTGGACATGGGATAAAAGTTCCAGATTTTTAGCAGCAACTGCTAGAGAAAGAGTTTGGGGGTTTTGGGTTACTGCTTCAAAGAAAAATTCCATAGTGGACTGTTTAGAAAGAAAAAGGAAAGATTCAGTTTGGGATTATGAAATAAGCCACAAATTTAAATTTTTGTTTAAGTCACGCCAGATCTAATTAAAAAATCTGGTCTTTATTTTTTATGATTAAATTTGTTTTCATAGAGGATATGTCACCCAATTGAAGGCTACATATTTTTATTTAGTGCTGTCCTTAAAATCTTTCTCTCATTTAAAAATTTATCTGTTTGGGGTTTTTGCTTATAAATTGAGAACTCTAATGTAAAACTTAATGGAATAAAATACTGATTTATTTTAACCAAATACTCACCAAAGCAATGAAAGGTTTCAGACCTTTGAACCAGTATGGTTTGGCAGGATAGTTTTAATTTTAGGTGTATTTGATTATTTAGAAAGGGTAAAAAAGATTTTAGAAATACCAACAAGTTAGTATAAATGGCAACAGTTTGGCAGTTTTATGTCTTCGGAAGTGTTTGCCTTTCTAAGACTTTTGGTAAAGGTATTTAACATTCGTGCCTGTATACTTATGGAGGGAATTCTAATTTCAACTTAAAAGTTGTCTGCCCTCCCCTTCTTGGTAATTTGTTTTTGGATAAACTGTAAGGGTTTTTGTTAGTTGCAAGACTGTGAAGTGATATGTCAAAACAGTCCTGACTGGGAAGGACATTAATGGCTTCACTTGAATTTAAACCAGCTCTAGATAGGAAAAAATCTGTCTCATTTGCTTTTTCAGTGGGGTGGGTAGCACATCCCATATTTTAGAACAAGTAGGGGTGCCTTGCTTAAATAAAAATAGCATTTAATGTATAATTGTGTGAAGGGTTTATGGAAAAAGCTGTATTAATGTCACATTGTGGCAGTTACTTCTGCTTTAATATTAAACAGCTTGTTATTTAAATATTGGATCAAAATGGCTGGCTTAAAAATGTAGTCATTAATAAACTAACTTTATGTGTACCTGTGTAGGAGAATACAAGTCCTGTATACTTTCTTTGCCTTGTTCCTGTTCTCAGGGTGACGACTGCCATGTAGTTACCAGGAGATGCAATTCTAGTTCTTAAATTGAATTAACCCATATTTCTAAGGTGATATATAGAAGAGAGATTGTCTTCTCTCACTGAATACATATCCATCTTTGATTACCAGCTAAGATATGAAATCACTGTACTGTAAGTAGTCAATAAATGAAGGCTTGTTTCAGGCTGAAGATTACCTAAGAGTATTTATTTTGGAGTGTGTGAATCAACTGAACATATTTTTTATTATTTCAAATCCTGGTATATTATAAGAAGAAATGATTAATTTTCAGTTGTGTTTTTATCATCCTATAAGAACATAGCCAACTTAATCTTCAGTGTTATTGCTGAGGTGCAGATGTTTTCATAAATCATTGTGTGTACTGAATTACAAGAACTGGTATCTGCAGTTGTATAATCTATTAGAATGTTATTTTTCTCCATAGATATTCAATTTGCTATGGAAAAAAATCTGTAGGGTTGATTGGTTAATTCATTTGCAATTACTTTGTTTTAAGCTAATGGTTTTTTCATTTGCACATCTCTGGGGAAAGAAAGCATTAAAATTTTCTGTGATGGGTAAACTTGAAGGGTGTATCTTCTTGCTACTTTACGTTAGTAGCGGAGTTCTTAGTTAAAAAAAATGCTATTCTTGGATCTTAGGAATTTATGTATTTTCTTCCTTTTAGTGTGTTATTGCTCTTAATTTAGGCTAGTAAGCAAATGATTGTTGACAAGGCAGCGCAGGTACTGGAAGAGGAAGAAAGCACGTACTAGAAAAAAAGTTTTATATTTTTATCAATTCAAGGACACATTTCTCTTAAAGTTTGATAGATTTGGGTTGTGTATCATTTGCTATTGAAGCAGTTATTGTGCATTTTCTGTATTTTTGTTTCGGTCCTTTTTATGTCTTTGTAACCTTTTTTTGTGGTAAAACTATCAAAAATAGCATAATTGGAGTTTATGACTAGGTTACTCAAATCCTGCTTTGTTCAGCTACTTCTTAAGGAATTGCAAGGAAGAACTCTGATAAACAGCATGTAGGTGCCAAGGAGGAACTTGCTGAAGATTGTGATCTGATCTGATACAGACACTAAATTAGAGATTGGAGCAGAACTAGTGTCTCTGTGCCTTGAGTGAGGCTTTTGCCAGGTAGAAAGAAGATTGAGTTTTCTAGAGAACATAAGGCTCTAATTCTTCCTCACTACTACTACGTTGTAATTAAGGAAGAAGCAGGAGAAAACCACTTCCATCTAGGTGATGTGTGAGGGCTTTTTGACCCAGCTTATTAAGTCACTATGCCATACTGACAGCCTCTGCCTTAAACCGCTCTTGGCAGATTTTCATTTGGGGATTTATTTTATAGCCTATTCATTTTTTTTCTAGTTTTATTGAGATACATAATAGACATACAGTACTTTGTAAGTTTATATAGCATAATTTGACTTATATATTGTGAAATGATTACCATGATGAATTTAGCTGACATCCATCATATTGTAGATAACAAAAAAAGATGTTTTTTCCCCCTGTGATGAGAACTCTTAGGCTTAACTCTCAGCAACTTTTAAACATACCATAAGGCAGTGTTAACAGAATTATCAGGTTGTACATTACACTCTTAGCTATTTATCTAACACTTTAAAACATTCCATTGTTTTATAAGATTTTTTTCCGCCTAAATTATGTGGAAGGATTCACTTTAATTTGGAAAGACCTGTGTTATAGACTGGAACGGTGTATCTCAGCAGTAAGGTTGAGACAGCCTAAATTTCTGAGGCTTTGGGAAGAAAATTTTGCACCAATATAGTAGGAATGGATTATTTTTCTCCTGAATTTAGCAGATAAGAAAACCCCTGAAGTTTTTAGAAAGGGAATAAAGCTGCTGTGAACCATTTGTGTGTAGGTTTGGTGTATACATGAGATTTAAACTTATTTGGGAAAATACCAAGGAGCGTGATTGCTAGATCATATGGTAAGACTATATTTAGTTTGGTAAGAAACTGCCAGACGGTCTTCTAAGATGGCTGTACCATTTTGCATTTCTACCAGCAGTGAGTGAATTCCCTGCCAGCATTTAATGTTAATGTTTTGAATTTAATTGACTAGACGTGTAGTAGTATCTTGTTTTAATTTGCAGTCCTATAATGACACAAGATGCTGAAACATCCTTTCAGATGTTTATTTGCAACTGCATATTGTCTTAGGTAAGGTATATTTTCAGATCTTTTACCCATTTTTTTTTTTGTGGGGTAGTTTTCTTAGTGTTAGGAAGATTTGATATGGTTCAGAAGCCTTAATTAGAAAATGAAGTAACTTTTAAATTGTATTTTGTTTTTTGAAAGAGATAAAATTCAAGCAATATGAAGGCATGTACAGTGAACAGTCTCTCATTCTGTACTTCTGTCGCTTATTTCCCTTTCTCAGGCAACCATTTTCATTTTCTAATGGACACATTTAGTGATAACCACATGAAAATATTATTGTACATCTTCATCTTGAATTATGCATTACCATACATAGTATTCTGTACTTTTTTCTTCTACTGCATTCCAAAGAGCTTGTATCAGTATGCAAATTCTCAGAAAACAAGTTTTACACTATGGTGTACATAATTTAATATATCTCTTAGTAATGAACATGTAAATTGTTCACAGGCTTTTGCTGTTAATGCTAAAATTGCCTCATATACATTTTTCATCTTGTACATAAGTTTTCTTAAAGGTAAACAGAATATGTCCACTTGTAATTTATATCTAAAATTTGTTTTTTTCTTAGTTTGCACTTTAGAAATGCAAGTACCCAGTTCCCATGATCTCACTAACAGTGCATTAACAGTCTAGTCTTTGCTAATCTGACCGGTGAAGAAAAACCTATAGTGTTATCTAAAGGTAGTGTTATTTTCATGTTAAAGGGCTTTTGAATTTCCTTTTCTGTGAATTGTTTTCATGTCCATGTACTTAACCCTCCTGATTAATTTTAAAGCAAAGTAAGATGGCATCTTTTTAACTATTTGTTTTGGAGAAGAACTGGGGTGCAGGCCAGAGGTGTATGTGTGTGTAGGGTGAGAGGATTCACCAGAGACAGAGTGGGGAGCAGAACAGGCAGACCTACCGAAACACTGCTGAGGAACAGCAGGTGAGACAGAAGTCTGATGTACCATGTGGGTCACCTCCCTGGCCAGGAAGCTGTAGTGATGATAGCACTGTGCCACCAGGGAGGTCAACACACTATTTTGAAGAAGGACTTTAAACATCATTTCTAAAAGTATTTGTCATTTATTGCCTACTAATCCAAAGTGTCATTTTAAGCTTATTTGAATATGTAAACAGTCCACACGTTGCAATTGCTATTTTTTTCCAGCAAGTTTTAATAAAAATGTCATGCATATAGAATAAATTATGTAAACATGCCTATATCCACCTAGATTCCATGAATGCCATTTGCCATATTTTCTTTGTCATGTATTTGTGCATCACTTAAACTATCTTTATACATGCTATAGAAAGTTGTGGACGTCTGTACTTGATTGTTAAGCTTTTTGGCATACATGTTATTTTTCAAGTTTAAATTTACAGTGAACAAATGTTAAATGTGCTATTGGATGAGGCTTTTGTTGTTTTTTTTTTTTTTTTAAGATTTTTCCTTTGTGCATACAAGAACTGGGGTGTAGGCCAGAGGTGTGGGGGGGCGAGAAGATTGAGGGGAGCAGCAGGCAAGACAGGAGAGGTCTGCTGTGCTGTGTGGGTTAGCTGGCCGGGGATTGAACTTAAGCCACAATGGCTAGCAATAGCTTGATGGCACTGAGACTAACTCCTGTGCCATCAGGGAAGCCCCTAAATGAGTTTTGTATAACCCAAATCTCTGCAAGCTGTGAAACATTTCCATGGTAATCAGAAAATTTCTTTACCCTCTCAATTCGTGTATCCTCTTTCTACTCCCTCTTAGGATTTTCTTTTCATTGTAGATTAGTTTGGCCTATTCTAAAATTTAATATAAGTGGGATTACATGGTATGCATTTATTTGTGTGTCACTCAGCGCGTTTTAAGATTTATGTTTCAGCTCGGTTCCTTTTCATAACTAGTATTTCATTGTGTGAACTTGCCATGGTTTAACCTTTCACTTGTTAGGTGAACTGGTGGATTATGAGCTGCTTCTAGTTTTTGGCTATTACGAATAAAGTTGCTATATGTCTTGTGCAAGCCTTTATTATGAATAAAGTTGCTATGTATCTTGTGCAAGCCTTCTTGTGGACCTGCATTTTAATTTAAGTACTTAAAACTAGAATATCTGAGTTGTAACATTGATGTTTTTTAAGTTTTACCAAGTATTGACCTATCTTTTCCAAAAGATTTGGAAATTCAAGTAGGTCTACATAACTTGGTATCAGTTTGTAATTGTTGTCATTCTGTGTGTACTGGTTTCTAGTGGCTTTGATTTGCTTTTCCTGACTGATGGGCAACACTTTTTAATATCAAAAGGGCAGGTTTATTATATTAAAAGGAAGCAAAAGAAAGGATGCTTGCACAGAAATAAATGCGTATAGAGAGCTGACCCTGAAAAGGACAGATTGTTAAAAGACCCCTGCATAGTCCAGGTGGCAGTAGGGCTGTCTTTATTGCTTTGCAAAGGGAAAGGCTGATTAAAAAAAACCCAAAACTGCAGTTATAGGTGGGCAGGAGAGCTTCTTGTTTATAAGCTTGTTTATTGGCCATTCAAATGTCTAGTGAAGTTAAAGTGCCTGTTTCTTCTTTCACTGTTTCCATTTCTTTTCACCTTTTTTATTGAAGAAACAAGACTAATCTATAGACTGCAGAGGTTTCCACAACCTGATTTTTGCTGGTAACCTTTCTGTGATGTTTTTTAAGCATTTTTCTGTTTGTTCTTTTTAAAAAACTAATTTGCAGGATCCCTTTATTACAGCTTTAAATACCTTTCCCTCCCAGTTTGTCACCTCTCACTTTGTTTGCTTATGGCAGAAATTATTTTTATGTTATATGGGTTTGTGTCAGAACTAAGCTCTCCCAGTGAAATGTTTTTGAAAACACCTGGTGATAAGACATGAAAGGTGTGTGGCCAAGGGAGATTGTAGAACATGGATGCACTCAGTAAAGAATTACCAAGACACTTAGAAGCAGCTTTCCAGATCTAGACTAGATTTGAAACCCACAGGTAAAACTTCAAGCAAAGACTTGTGATCTTAAAACATGCCTAATACTATCTGAAATATGGAGGTTCTCAAAGCTTTTTGCCACTTTATGATGGTGTTTGGGAATAAAGACCAAGAGATGAAAGCTACTCTCATTTTCTGACATTCATTTCTTGCCTGCTCATGAAAGCAAATAGAATATGTGATAATTTAGCTAATTTTAACCTCTAATTATAAGAATAAACTACTTGTGATAGTCTTATACTTGAAAATGTATACTTTGCCAAAAAACAGCACCCCTAACTGGTAATATGCCTGGGGAAGTACAGCTTTCCCCTGTTATCCACTGGAGGTCTGAGTTCTCCTTAGTGCCCTAATAACTTAGGAATATGATAGGCTCAGCAATTCTTATAAACTGTTTACTGTTTTTTTTTTCCATTTTACATATCAAGATAATATGCTATCTTTGAAGAAAGTTTTGTCCTTTATAAAATTAAAGAGATTTATGCATATAAAGACTGGGGTGCAGGCCAGAGGTGTGGGGTGAGTGGCTTCAGAGACAGAGTGGGGGTCAGAATAGGTAGATCTACTAAAATACACTGCTAGGGAGCCAGTGGGTGAGACAGGAGAGGTCTGCTGCGCCATGTGAGTTATGCCATCCCTGGCCTTGGAACTAATGCCACAGTGGCTGGTAATAGCTTGGTAGTGCTGAGACTTTAACTCCTGCACCAACAGGGAGGCCCCTTGTCTTTTATTGTAGATGTAGAAATTGTGCTTGTCAGATGCTTGGTGTCTGATTTTGTAAGTGGACACAATTATAAAAATTTCTCATGAACATAACTAATGTGTTAACAGTAACTGTCCTCAGGAATGTTAATAGAATTGACAATACATCTTTAAATTGTTTTTTTGTTGAATCCTAGTTATTTATATATTTGGTATCAAATAATTTGCAAATATTTTCTCTCATTCCTTTGGTTACCTTTCCATTGAGATAGTGTCCTTTGATAACATCCAGTATCAAGAAACTCTTCTAAAGAGTTTGGTCCATCTTAATTTTTATGTAAGGGTTCATTTTCTTTGAATATGGGTATTCAGTTTTCCTCACATTGATTGTCCATTGGGTGGTCTTGGTACGCTTGTCAAAAATTATTTGTCCATATGATCTAAGAGTTTATATCTAGGCTTTCTAGTTTGTATTGTCTGTCTGTATACCAATACCATACTATGTTTTGTAATAGTCTGCAGTTAAGAAGTGTAAGGGCCCCTTACGTTTCCACATGAATTCTAGAGTTTATATTGAGCCTGTAGCTTACTTTGGGTAAGCAGTCTTACCCGAATGATAATAATATGCAGTCTTCTGGCTCATGAACGGGGGTATCTATTAATATCTAATTTCTTTTGGTAATGTTCTGTGGCCTTAGTGTATAAGGCTTTTGCCTCTAGTCAGGTTTATCCCTATAGTCTCATTGTTGCTATTATAAGTGGTAGAAAGCACACTGTTTTAGGAAGGTAGAGGTCTACCATTAAGCCTAAGTATTTATGACTTGGTAACCTGGTTTTTGTGGGTAGCTAACTACACCAATAATCAGAGATTTTGGGGGCTTTGTTTTTAAAAAAGGCTGAATTGCTTACATGCAATTCATAATGAACTCTTAAGTTGCTTATTCCGCCTTACCGTCCATGTATAGTTGCCATTTTTCAATTCAATTTTAAACTAATCATAAACTAGCTAGTTTAAGTTAATTCCCCACATTATCTACAGCACCTAGAATAGTGATGTTACATATAGGAAAGTACATGTACATAAAAAACAGGTGAACAAAGAATCACATACCTAAAAGAGAAAGAAAGACAACAAACTAGGCTAGGATTTTTAGATTTTATTTTTTCCCTAGTACTCTGAAAACTCAACTTCATAACAACTCTTTCCCAGGCTGTAAAGCCTTTCCAGGAGACAGAATTGATCAAATACCATGTTTCCACCTCAGAATTCTGGACCAGTTACAGAATCTTATTTTTTATGTTTTAATTGGAATCAAACAATCTAGACATCTACCTATTCTAATTCTTGGGTCAGAGTAGGGATTCCTTCTTAAAAAAACAATAAATATTCTAACCATTCTTAGCCATGAAGAAATTAATTTTACTCTATACCTGACTTATTTTATTACCTTTATCTTCAGTACTTCCTATTCACAAGTCAAACCCTATCTTTGAAACCTCACAATTTCCATCATGACTTGGAGGGGAAGATGGGGTGTGGGTGAGAGCTGGCTTGTTTTGTAGTAACAGATCCTGAAAACAGGAGGCAGGTATCTACTTTTGAAGTCATTAAATGGAAAAAGGGCAAGTATGCCTTCTGATAATGAAAACACTTGTAAGTCAGGCACCGATTACATTACAGTGTTGTTTTAAGTACATTCAGAATTTATATTACTATATAATTTCCTTTCCCTGAGTCTGGGTTCACAGTTTTGTAAAGATACTTTAAAGAGGTAGTTGGTAAAGAGGAAACAGTGTTTATGTCTAGCAGCACCTGGGAAGATACATAATATGTCATTTTGATTGCAGTTAATATTTATCTTTCCCTCTTGACTTCACAAAAGTAACAGGGAGCTTGTAATTCTTTTTTTTCTTATATGCTTGGACACTATTATATCCACTCCAGTATTATCACTACTCATAAAAATGAGTAACTCCTCCAAAGATATGTTATCAAATAAACTTCAGTGTGGGGTTGCTTAGATTTAGAAGAGAGAGGCTCAACTGAGTAACCTTTATTCATACAGTCAATAGGAAAATGAGCAAAATTTCCAACACCCCAACCACTGCCTTTTCTCCTTGGATGGACCTGGTTTATTTTAATCATTCCTATCAACTCTCTGAGTTGATTCTAAATTCTGTACTCTCGGGAATCCTGATATCTAACAGACATTTTGGTCCAGGTGTTGGCCTTTAGTCTTAAGATGGGCTAGTGGAATATTGTTTCATCAGATGTTTGTGACAGGGATTGCAAACTCGCTCAGGCTTGATACTTGAAGGAAGTGGCAGCTCGTTAGTTGAGCAGGCATTACAGAAGGCTCCTCTGCAGTTCTTACACACATTCTGTAAGAAGAAGAGGATGTTAGGTGGAGATTAAAGGGCAAGGCATAAGGATACATGGGATAGAAAAGACCAAATACACCGAATACTCAATGTCTCACCAAGTATTGCCTGATGTCTATGTTCCAGACAGTAACCAAACAATCTGTCTAACAAAGAAGGAATGACTTAGAATTCAAAAGAACAGATGATATATGTTATCTTTGGAATACATGCTTGTGTTTAGATGAACTAATTCTATAAATAGTTGTAAACACCTAAGTATACTCCAAATAAAGCAGGCGATGGATTGGGAGACCAATCTAAAATTAAAAAATTTGCTGAGGTATGGGAAGCAGGAGAGAGGGAAAAGTAGCCCAATGGATTATGGTGCTTTGGTGGTGGGTGCAGTATGGCAACATTGTTGTAAATGTGTGCACCTGTATCCCCGTGTCATACACAGTGTTGTAAACGGATACTGTCTCAATAAAAAACGATATACATTTTAGGGTCTCTGGTGGCACAGGGGCTAAAGTCTCAGCACTTATGAAGCTATAGCCAGTCATTGTGGCTTGATTTTGATCCCCCACTAGGGCTCAACAGAACTCTCCGGTCTCAACTGCTGTTCCCCTCAGCAGTGTATTTCCTTAGATCTGCCTGTTCTGCTCCTTACTCTATCTCTGGTAAATCCTCTCACCCCTGCCCCCACCTCTGGCCTGGATCCCAGTTCTTGTATGCATAAATAAAATCTAAACACTTTTTAAAAAGAGACAATTTCAGTTAAGAGCAGTTAGAGAAACATTCTGATACTCTAATGTTATAGACTATGATGGAGGATAGCTGGACGCATTGGTGGTGGGTATGGTGTGGTAATATATATCGAAGAGGTGTGAACCTATCTCTCTAAGTCATATAGCAAACCAACATCTCAATAAAACAAAAGATTTGCTGAGCATGAACTGAAAGTATAATTCCTAATACACTGATATGCTTAGTTCTTTTTTGTGATGCTCTATAAGCACATGTTTTGGGATATCAGTGCAGCAGGATTATAGCTTCTGCTTATGGGAGAAATTAGCCCATTTATTAAACGTCTTGAATCTTCCATGACCAAGAAGTTTGACAGACAGGAGTAGGAGTCATTATTGTAGTGTCACTGGTAAGACCACGATGGGTAGTGCACACAGAACTTCAAGAGTCCCTCTATAAATGCTGTGAAAAATAATTTCCCCTTAGGAAATGCCACTTTCTTACAAATGAGTCATCTTGAAGACACAGTAGAATAGGGCATATTTATTTGAATGCCTGGAAGGAATTTCCCTGTGATAGACTGCAATTACTCTGCATGGCTTAGCAAAGCTGGCTTAGCAATTTCTTCAATTTGAAACATTTCTACATATTCTATTTCTCTAAAGGCAGCTCATCTGTCATCTGACTCTGCTAACTTGAGACTGGATCATATTATAATTTTGCATGCTGAAATTCAGTGTGATCACAAATGATGGCATACAGGGCTGTAATCAAGAATGTAGGCACACTTCCTTTTCCAGCACTTGTTTCTAATAGCCATTTTTACTTAACATTTCTGAGGCATGTACTATTAGGCACCTTATTAGTTGATGGGGGGTACTACTGTGAGCAAGGTGTAGCTCTGATTCTCAAAGGCATTTATTTTTTCAAAATGATGGGCCTCCCTGGTGGCGCAGTGGGTTAAGCAACACATTATGAAGCAAACAGCAGCCACCGCAGCATGAGTTCGATCCCTGCTGCTGGCCAGGGAGGGGACCCACATGGCGTGGCAGACCTCTCCTGCTGTGCCCGCTGCTCCCCTCAGCAGTGTGCTTCTGTTGATCTGCCTGTTCTGCTCCCAGCTCTCTGTGGTGAAACCTCTCACCCCCCACACCTCTGGCCTGTACCCCAGTGCTTGTATGCATAAATAAATAAATCTTTAAAAAAAAAAAAAAAACCAAAATGCTTCCGTCATTCTGCCCACACTAGGAGAGCAAATTGACAAGGTTCTCACCAGGCAGAGACTTTAGAAGATTCTGTAGTGAAAATAAGTGACCTAGTGGGGGAACTCATTTTCCTCTCACTGGTTGTTTCTCCAAATATTTCAAAGAGCCTATTTTCAACCAATCTTAACTGTTTATAAGGTGGGTAGGATACTGGAAGCCAAAGTCAAAGTTGGACTTTGGAACCAAAAGTCAAGTTGTATCTGGGTTTTACCACTCATTATTTGAGTATTTTCAGGAACTGTATTAACAACTCAGTCCAAAGTTATTCATTTATAAAATGCTGGTGTCCAGGAGAAAAGCTTCACAAGAGCAGACTTAATCTACACCTTCTTCATTACTTTTTCTCTGGTACGTGGAATAAATAGCATTTCCACAGAGCAGGCACTGAATATTTAGAAATTTATTTTAAATTCTTTGTAGTTATATTTATTTTAATGGGGATTTAATGGCATGACTTTCTATGAAAAAGAATAGGTACATAATAAATGCTTGCTCTTTTTGCCTTTCTCCTGCTCAACAAAGTCTCTATTACTGGAAGACGCTAGTGTGTAATGGACATCCCTATGAAGAACCATTCATTTTTTACCACCATTACCTGTGTTAGGCTGCCATCCTCCTGGCATAGCTGACATATCTGTGGCTTTTCAGAGAGCAGCAGTTGGTCCTAAACCACATAATAAGTCAGTTAGCTAACTTAGCTCCAAAATATTAATACTTTCATAACATATACTTTTTAGTTACATCAACATAACCAATGTGGACTATTTAGAAAATGAAAAAAAAAAGTCACAGACCTATGACTAAATCTTTATAATAAAATATGATTTTGTTATAAAAAGAAAATTCAAGTATGCATTTATAAAGTGAAAAGTTAAAAAAAAAGTAGCCTATCTCTCTTGGTTTCCATTACCATTGAATTAAAAGCAGTAGGCTTCATTTTATATCAGTAGATCTGTCACTGAGACATACTAACGTGTCATTTTCCTCAGTGGGTTGTCGTATGCTATTAAAGTTTGTGAAGTATTTCCCAACCATTTATGTTTGCTTATTTTCAGATGATTAAAGAATATTTCCCCCCTCTTTTATATAAGGGAAAACTAAAGGAAAGAGAGGTACAGTGAGCTCTCTTGGCTGTCAGTTTGTGAAAGAGACAAATAGGAAGTCAGAATTGTTGTTTAACAAACTGCTCAAACACATTTATCTACTTCCCCTAAAGCCCATTTCAGAGCTAGGCGTAGTATAGCCAGCCACATTGTTCATACAAGATGTCTGAGAATAGGAGACTCAGTTACCTGTTCATCCACAGGGGGAGACTGTAGCCTACAACAGAAAATTTAAAACAATAACAAACAGTGACTTATAATTTGATTCATAACTTCTCAGAAGCTGAGAAAAAGCAGTATCATGGTTCTTTTATGTTGCTGGGACCAATATAATTATTAATCTTGACTTTCCAAGGAAGAAAAACTTGGTTGTTAAATCAACTACTAGATTCTTGGCCTAAATGGCTTCATATTTAAAAACAGATTAGGAGTTCTAGTTATATTTCCTTTTTACTGCCATGAAAATACTGTTTGTTTCCCTATCCAGTGGCCAATGCAGTATGTTTTAATAGTTATTGCTTCCTATCTAATATTATAGAAATCTACCCATTATCTTGTTATGTATTAATTAGTCTCCTTTCCCAATTATCATTAAAATGTGAAGTTCAACTAAACAAGAAGAGATCAAAGTCAATTCTCAGGTCTGGGGAAAATGCAACACAGATCTAATATGCTTCCAATTCTCAACTGAGTAGCAGTGTGATCAGGTTTTCAGTTGTTTTTTGGACCATAATCCCAGCAAACTTCCATTTTAGGATTGCAGTTCTGGCCAGAATCAGCCTTGGAAACAGCTATTATGGAGTGTAGAGACAAAGAACTTTAAAAACAGAAAACACAATAAGTAGAGGCAACTTGTGTATGCCACTGAACTTCTTTTGTGCTCCTGCTTCTTCACCTATCAAGTATGATAGATGATTATACTTAAAAGGAGAATTAAATTTGCAAGAAGATACTGAAGATGAAACACAATGTAGATAGATGGTAGCACTGTTTAATATTCCCAGGGTCTAAATCAGAACCTGGCAGGTAAGACAATCTTAATTCTTATAAAGGACTTGATTTTAGTGTGGAACTAGTTTAACCTCGAATTAATTTCATGGCCTTTCTAAATCTCTTCATGGTCCATGCTGAGCTGTAGTGTTAGATCTGCTATATTTTAAGATAGTTCTGAATCAGATTATACTCTTAAAGAAAACTTCAAGGCTTTCGGAGGCAATGAAGTGCTGTTTAGGCTAAATACCTGCATAACCAGCCTATGTGTTGGATTGTGTAATGTGTCTTTTCCAGCTGCCACTTTTGCTCCAGATGACATTGCTACTTCATCCTTAAGGCCAAAGTCTGAATAGTGTCAGAGCGCCAAAAATATATACTCAAAATCCTTCCTTACTCATTACTAACCTTTTTGTTGTTGTTGTTATAATAGACTTAATTTCTAGAGCAATTTTAGGTTTACAATCAAACTGAGCATAAAGTACAGATTTCCCATATACTTTGTCTCCCACATCAACATATTATCAGAGCAGTATGTCTGTTACAACTGATAAACTCTATTTTTTTATATTCTTATCTACTAATAAAATAATGCCTTAAATCAACTTTGTTGAAATAACCCTATGTTCTTCATAATGAGCAGATAAGATGAAAAGTTAAGAAAAGGAATAAAAGTTAAGGTGTTGGAGACCCTTAAAAGAAAGGAAGTAAGCACACTGGAATATTTATTTAAAACATAATGCCTCTTGTTTACCATATAGGAATAAACAAGTCTTATTCAAGTACATTTAAGAACTTCTGAGATGGTATGACTTATGCTTCATGTTCTTATGATACGAATCCAATAAAGATTAGAAGTAATCTCTGAAGTGATGGTTTGAGTTTAGGGATTATCCATGAAGAGTCAGAGGATAGCCTGATGACCTGTCTTTTTTCTGAAATGAACTAAATGGGTTTGGTTTACTATGTGTTTCTGATTTATTCATTCAGTTTTCTTTCAAAATGTCCTGGAATACTGACGTTACAAGTCAGTGTTGGTGTATGTCACTGCCAATGTATATCAAAAGCTCCCTATTTCCCCCAAATAATGTAGTATCTTAGTTAATACTTTATCAACAAATACCTGTGGCTTTCTTCCAAGGGCTTTTTTACTTTAACATTTTCCTCTTGAACTTTGTGCTTTCCATCCTGCAAAAAGAAATTTATTATTTCTAAACAATTATAAAGTTGCAGACATTTTCTTCTGTATTGTCTCAGTGTGTGTATAAAGATAAATACTATTTTTAAATAGGTAAGTAATTTAAACTTGCAAGATCCTCCTTACTCTTTGCTCCACTAAGTTTCTTAATAAATTATTCTGATAGTTTGCAATAAATGATTTTCAGAGAAGACATTTTTTTAAGTTCTGTGGATCCAAATGAAATTCAGAATATATCCTATTTACTCAAAAAGTGGGCTTAGAGCCTCCCTGGTGGTGCAATGGATTGAGCGCTGCACTGTGGGGCTTCCACAGCCACTGCAGCGCTAGTTCGATCCCTGGGCGGGGAGTGGGGGGAGACACACACCCACTTGGCACAGCAGACCTCTCCTGCCTTGCCCACGGTTCCTCTCAGCAGTGTATTTCAGTCTGCCTGTTCTGCTCCCCGCTCTGTCTCTGGTGAATCCTCTTATGCCCAGTGCCTCTGGCCTGTACCCCAGCACTGGTATGCATAAATAAATAAAATCTTTAAAAAAAATAAAGTGGGCTCAAATGATCAGTTACTTCTTAGTAAATATATTTTAAAAAACATTTTAAAATAAAAAAAAACAACACTTTTTTTTCTGACTCTAGAAATGGTAAAAACAAGCATGGCCATAAGGAGCCGACTGTAACCCTGATAGTCAGGTAGATGCTACAACTTCTACAGCCTAGGTAACTGGAGTTTTCTTTACTCTGAAGGATCAATGTAAAGTCTCACACTGCATTGCTACCAGTGCTCCTGGGCTCACAAATAGTTGCCTGCCATTAATGATGCGCACTAGCTTCCAAAAGTGGAATGTATTCTTAGATCACTCAAGAATCAAGAAAGGCACATCAGAGCAATAATTATCCCGTTGGAAATCCTATTACAAGGTAATTTAAGACTGAGAAACTTAAGGCCTCACTGGAAAAATGGATAAGACCAAGATTGTAAGAGAATCGATCTATGCCTTCCTTATAGATTTTGTTTGCTAAACATGATAATACAGCATGTTACAAAAAAGGGTACTACAAATATCCATTTACCAATTTTTCTACTATCAAATTGGCAGTACATTCTTTAGAAATTTTAAATGAGAAAGTTAAAAATTTGTCCTGTTTTGTTATATATAATATATACCAAGGAGGAACCCCCCCTGCAAGTTTTTTTTTAAAAAAGATTTATTTATTTATGTATACAAGGACTGGTGTACAGGCCAGAGGTGTGGGGGGCTGAGAGGATCCACCAGAGGCAGAGTAGGGAACAGAACAGGCAGACTGACTGAAACACACTGCTGAGGGGAGCAGCGGCTGAGGCAGGAGAGGTCTGCTGCGCCATGTGGGTCCCCTCCCTGGCTGGCGGCAGGGATCGAACTTGAGCTGCAGTGGTTTGCTTCATAGTGTGTTGCTTAACCCATTGTGCTACCAGGGAGGCCCCAAGTTTGTTTGTTTTTCTCAGAAAAAGCATTTTATGTTTTTCTGTTATTATTTGAAGAAGCTTGCTCCTGATTTTTGGGTTCCAGAGGCTACCAATTTTAGCTCCACTTCCACTGTAGGTGGCAGAGAGGTTTTTTTCCTAACACTGTTCCATAGAAACTTCTATTCCTCTTTAAGTCACTCAATATTACTTTTCCTTTCCCTAGTTCCTTCTTTTTCTTATTTTCCCAAGAGAAGTACCGGGAAAATGATAAAATTGAAATTTCTTATGATTTTCTCTTGAGAAAGGTATACAGAAGTAAGTTGACCTTTAAGTCAATTCTGTTCAAGGGGAATTCATATTGGGGAGGGATACTATGCTATATTATTTAAAAAACAGTAAGTCCAAGAAACATATTTTTGTTAAGGTACCAAATTAATTAATCTTACTTAACAAACTGAAAAGAGGATCACTGGAAATCAGGTTATTAAAATCCTCCTGTCCAAATGAAATCAAGTTAGAGTATATTAGACGGAGACTCAGAAACAAGTATTCATATGTTTATCTGCATTTCCACTGTCTATATATTCAAGGCCATTGCAATTAAGTATGTATTCCAGAAAACTCTCTAAAAATGAAGTAAAGAACAAGGGAATAACAAATATTACCGTTTTGGGTTCTGGCTTCTGGGAACCCTTTCCTGGGATGCTCCTGTTGTTTTGTAACCTTTTCCCTCTTTCCTGTTTTAGTTCTACCTCAAGCTGGTTCCTGGGATAGGTAAGAGAAAACGATGAAAACTTGGGATTCCGATATATTCTTCTAAAGAATGTCAACTTTTAAAAAGTTCAGTGATTAAGTCTTAATTCTTGATCAATAGAAAGTTATCAGATATATATGGGCAACCAGGTTATTAAGCCTTAAATACAACAGAACCAGTAACATACTTAATCTTTCTTGCATGACTAAGTGTATAATTTAGGATCTCCCAGTGCTTGAGGATCATCACTCAATATTTTATATTAACTATCAGTGAAGAATTGTGGTCATCTGAATGACAATTAGTAGAATTTACTATAACTGAAAGACAGTACTTGTAAATTTTTGGCATGAATTAGTATGAAAATACCATCACTGTAGTCCAACTTCATATCAATTAGATGGTCTCTCTATATAGTTATACATTTGGTCCTTAATATCTAGTATCAGTAGCTATGTGCTTTTATATCCACCAACAAAGTTCTATTTATTTAAAGCCAGTGGCTTCAGCATATAACTGAGTCTCATTTGAGAAATAATATGGAAGAGGGATTAAGGTCTTAGAGTCACAGAGACACGCTTTCACATTTGAATGGCTGTTTATCAGCTTAATTGTGTGAATTTGGACCAATTTTTCCCGTCTAACTTTATTTTCATCTCAAGTACTGGTAATAAGATTTTATCAACTAATAGGGTTGATGGTAAGATATTAGGAAAGAATGTACATAAAGTTGCTTAGTGAAATATCTGGCATGAGTCTCCCATGTGGCCTAGGGATTAAGTCTCAGTGCTACCATCACAATGGCCCACAGAGGTTGCTGAGTTCGCTGAGTTCAATTCCAGGTCAAGGAGCGGGGTGCACATGGTGCAGCAGACGTCTCCTCTCTCACCCACTACTCTCCTTAGCAGTGTATTTCAGTAGATCTGCCTGTTCTGCTCTCCATTCTCTGCCTGCACCACTCTTTTCCACACTCTCCCCGGCATCTCTAACCTATGCCCCAGTTCTTCTAGACAAAATAAATAAATAAATAAATAAATAAATAAATAAAATATCTGCCATACTCTAAGAATTCAGGAAATTGTATTTTTAGTGTGAAGTTGGTCTTGAATTCTCTAATTTCTTATTTATCTGGGGCCTTGAGTTCTATTTTCCTAATTCAATGATTATAAAGGCTGTTGATAAGATTTGGGGAATGCTGAAGTATATAACGCTTTCTAAATTCTAATTCCAGAGAAAGCACATTGCAAAGATAGAACAGCTGGAAGTAGTGAGGCTGCCTTCTCTCGTCGCCTAGGCTTTGAATTATCCGTGACCACCCTGTCAGCTCAAGCTGCCCCTCTTCACCGCTGCCTGGTGAGCTCCTCCACTTCTAGCTGCAGACTGTTGATCTTGTCTCCAAAGTCCTGCTTGAAGAGCCGGTTGTCCAATTCAGCCGACTGGCGGCCTCGCTCAGCCTGGCGCAATCTGGATGTGAGCCACATGAACTTGTGATAAAAAACAAAAGCCATGGTGGGGAGGAAGACCAAGTTCACAACACAAAATAAGACAACCCAAGGAAGAAGGCATGGAGAGACCGAGGGAAAAAAAAAAAAACTTTAAAGGGCACAGGGGGAGAAATTATGGAAAGGATAAGATGGAAAAGAAACAAATTCTAAAGAAAAGCAAGATGAAGGTGAACCAGGCAGAGGAAAAGTTGATTTTCCATTTTTTTTTATTCTAGTACTACAGTTTACAGCCATTAGATGATAACAATAAAACATCACTTTTAGAAAATCCATATCCAAAGCCAACCTTAAGTACACAGTAATTAAAGTCAAAATCACTTTTTTGTTTTTATTTCCTATTAAGTTTGGTAGTTTAAAATTTTGTTTTACACACATAACTAGAACTTGCAAATGGGCAACTACCTTCTTATAAGTAGATATTTTTCTGGTCCTTTCCATAAACCACAAATTACATGAAATCATTAGACATTATACATCAACTCTTACCCAGGCTTTGGATTAACATATAAGGAAAAGCCTTTGTCAGAGTTTGGCCATCTGTTTCCTTCCATTGCTATTAGGTGGAGTGTGCCTAGGTAGATAAACAACTCAGTAGAGGGCCTGCATAAATTTCTGACTATATTCTCTGGAAGATGGTAATCAATGTTTTCTTCTATATATCCTATAACTTTGCACCTATAAAGAAGCATGTTCTAAAAGATGGGGCTGTTTAGAATAGAATTTGGAAGCATGCTATGTGTAAATTTGGAAGCATGCTATGTGTAGTCTTTGAAATGTTTTGTTTTGGTGTCTGAACTTTTCTTCTAAATGCGCATAGAAAAGGCAATTCATCACCACAAAATGATGATGAAGATAAGACATTAAGAGGTTTATTAATATAGGTGCAAAATTATAAGAAATAAAGTAAGTTCAAGAGCACAGGATTTTCCATGAGGTTGTTAAACGCTCTTTTACTTGAATTTACTTGAAGTTCAAGCCTGCAAGGACTGATAACAGCACACATGAAATTTACCTTACTTACTTAATTCTCCCCCCCCTTTTTTTTTTTAAATTACCAAGAAGATGGTAAAGAATTTCAAGAACTGGAAGCAAAGGGATTATTTCTGGCCCCATCTAAGCAGCTTAAATGCTGCAAAACATATTAGAATGAAAGAAAAAAAAAAACCCAAATATTTTGTTAAGACTTTTTGAAGGAATGAAGGCTTATATAAAGTCTGTTCCCTACAAATAAAAAAAAAAATCAAAATATTTATAGGATTATTTACAATGTAAAGTCTAGTAAGTGTTAGAACTGTGGTCACTCAGAAAAAGAAGCCCTGCTAATTTGTTTGTGGATATCTACTGGGAATCTTTACAGACTGAGTAATGGCTAGGAACATAAGTTTTATCTATTTATCTATGTCCTACTCTGAAATGGTCTTCTAATATTGTTAAGTTTTCCAGGAAATTTAGCAAATCCCCACACTGGAATAAACAAAACAGTCACTCTTCAGTAAAGCTTTCGACTCAAGGGATGAGTCAGGAAACCACCACTCACATCTATACCTTTTCATCTTTATTCCTAAAGAAAAAGCAGGATAGATTTGAAAAATGTGTAGTGTATCTTTTTTTAATAGGAGAAAAGTGTTTTTATTCAGAGAGAAATTCTTTTCTCTGCTCTACTTAAACAGGAAGTGGACTTGCAGGAAAATGGCAGAGGTAGAAGATGACAAATATCAATCAGGAGGGTGTTTCCAAGCTTCCACGTTATTATGTTATCATAGGTTACCTAATCACTAACTGTATCTCTATGTACTTTAAAGAAATAAATGTAAGGATGCTGTTTTTATTTTTTCTCCAAAGTCACTAAGGCAAAAATGTTGCAAGCACTCTTGGTTACTGAGAATAGAACTGTAGTGAAATACTATGTACTTATCCTTGGCTTGGGAATTAAACTTATATAACCAAAGTGAAAAGAGGTCATGGCCTAGGAAACACAGAACTACTTTAGAAGAGTCCAAGTTCATACGGTAGTCACCTCTAGCTCATTACATTGCAAAGGCAGAACAGGCTTGCTGACAATGCACCTAGAATCTGCTTTGTTAGGGACTCGGTTGTAAAGGCATTAATACTATATGTACAGAGCATCAATTCCCTACACTTTTCTTTTTAGTGGTCTGTTTATTTATTGTTCAATTCGGAAGTAATTATTCAAAGTTTATTAGGCATTGAATTAAGAGCTTATACTAAATTTTCTAACTCTAGGGAAATAATAAAGGAGAAGAAAACAAAAACACAGTCTATATATCAAACTGCTTTTTTTAAAAAAAGTCCAACAAATTCATTTTTGGTGATGTTTCATATAGAATCAAAGTTTAAATGTAATAACTTTTGGATTTGCTTCCTTTTACAACTAAGATGTGATACCAGACATGAGAGGTGACCAACTGCAAAAACTCCTAATGATGTTTTGGGATCAGTTTATTAGCTGCGCTATTTAAGGTCTTTGCCTGTTTCACCAAATCCTTTTCACTAAATTAATAAAATAAAAACAAAAATGAAGTAGAAGGGGAATGAGAAAATGGATATACAGGAAAGACAAAGATAGCAAAAAGAATAAGTCAGTTTACTACTTGAAAGATGTCATTATTTAGCTCTGTCTGCTTTAATATGCCAAAGCAGAAACTATTAAAAAAACTTGAAACTTTTCAAACATAACTTATGAACACTATAATTTATTTGCTAATAATAATCATAAAAATGCTTATGAGCAAGTGCTTAACTTACTAGAAAGATCAATACATTTTTACTTAAAATCAGTTAAACTGGAGGCTTCAAGGTTATTTACTGATTTGCAATTAACCTTAGAGTTAACATTAACAGGGAGTGCTCTCAGGACCCTCCCGGTTAAAATCATCTGAACAAAAGATACATCCACTCATCCATGTATTTACTAAATGAATGCCTTGTATGTTGAAGATAAGTGCCCCAGAGCCAATGAGAGAATTTAAAAAGATCAATTAACTAGTAACCTTAAGGAGTTCACATTCTCATCAGAAGATACATATATAGAAGGCTGTAAGATGAGGTATAAAGTGACTAGTGCTGTAAATGGTATGGATAAACCATGGGAATTCTCATGTGGACAGATTGACAGATTAGTTTGTAAGGAGTATCAGAATAGGCCTTAGGGAGCTGGCAATGAGCCTGAAGGTATCTGAAAAACAAGGGATAAGAGAAAGGGCATGTTTTATTAGTGTAATTAATGGGAATGAATGGGGAGAATGGGAATTGTGTCCAGGGACCAGAAGGGTGTTCAGGTCAAGAAGGGTGATCAGAGGGTATTACAGGTGGCGACAGAGGTTTGCAATATTGAATGACTATGGGTGTCTTGACTTATTTAATCTTATATTCCTGGCCCTTTTTCTTGGTAGCTTTGTCACCAAGAAGAAAATGGGGGTTTTAGACAAGAAAAGAAACGAGTAGCACAGGGAATGTGCTTTGGGTACACTGAACTGTAGGTACTGGTGGGAAATAGCTGGTCAGAAAATGAAAATGCAAGACTGGTCTACAGGAGGTCAGAGCTGGACACACGAAGAGTTGTGGTGTGACGTGTCAGGAGGAAACTAGTGGGTTGTTCAGGAGAAAGCAGAGAAAGAGGAGATAGAAAGAAGAAAGAAAAGGATTAAAGAAGGGCTTCAGACCCTCATCACCTAGCACCAATGTATTTAAAGGTTTTAGTGATGAACAATAAAACAAGAGAATTAGAGACATATTCAAAAGTTCTTTCATCCATGTAAGTATTGAAGTTAGGTGAAGTAAGAGGGTTAGAGTTCAAAACAGTCAATAAAAGTGACATTTCTTAAACGCCTTTTTGGTGACTTCAACACAAAATTTCATTGGCTTTCTACCACCATGGGTGATGTTAAGTTGGAAGAATTTCAGATACTTTGTATTTATCAAATGCATAGCACATTCTCTTTATCTGCAGCACTGAAAGCTCAATGTGTTTTCATGAAAGAAACAGGACTTTTACCTTTGCTCGAGCTGTTTAATCGTAGCAGCCATCTGATTAGTCTTCTCTTCTAAGCGACTGTTTAGTTCACTTTTCTGTTTTACTCCTAAGTCTGAACTCTATTATGGAAAAGAATTATGAATGATGTATAGCTAACACAGAATCCTGAAACAAATAACAAATACCTTTGAACCTAAAGAGAAACAAAAATGTTTGTACATTTGTATATGGAGAAAACCCAAAAGCATGTTTATAATTAGTACTGGTAGATGATGCTTTATGACCAAAACTAATATCAATTTCTCATATTCCAGTATAAAATTTAATGGGATATATTACTCAGTTGTCATGTTAGGCTACAAAGTGTCAATCATCTTAAAGATAAAAAAGGTCCTCCTTTCCCCATGCAATTTGAACAATGGTTATGGTTTTCCAAAACAGTTATAGAGGATTCTATGATGGTGTGATTCCTACAGTGGCTACTGGCAGCTAATCTCAAGATGAGATGTGACTCGTCCCTCTTGTATTTGAGGAGTGATCTAGAAAACAAAAGGTCCAGAGACCAGTGAGCCTATTTCCCATATTTCCCCTACCTGTAGCTTAAAGGCAAGTTCATGTTTCAGAGCCCTGAGATCATCCAGCTGCTGCCGCAGAGACACTAGGGCATCCTGCTTCTCACAAACATCCTTCTCCAGCATCTTCATAGCCAGTTCCATCTCCTGTCTCATGCTGATCTGGATCTCCAGTTCTTTTTCAACATCCTGCCCCCAAAGATAAATTTATCGGTTACTATCTCTTTCTTCAACCAAGTACCAGCGATAAAATTCCACAGAAAAAGGTAGACCAAACTCCTGGGTCTGAATATTCTGGCAAAATAACTATAAGCTACCATTCATTGCAGGTACTAATAAGAATAACTAGGTACTAATAACATAAGAATAACTAGGATAATTACAGTGACATTTATAAATCTGAAAAACTTGGTATGCCAAAGATAGTGCTAATTAATATCTAAAGTATGTATATACTTGAGGTACTTCATTAGATATTAAGGTAGACAACTGATACCATCTCCTATTATAGAAATAGAATAGTATAGTAGTAGTAGCCAGCATAAAACGACACAATTCCAGTTTTTTTCAATCTGGACAGTACTGACATATTCAAGAGCTCAAGGAACTAAAAAATACTTTGGGTCCCAGGTCAGCATCTCAATTACTGGGAATGGTCAATATGGCTAGCTGAATTTTTATATTCATTTCAACTGTTATTATTGCAATATTGTTTGGATGATCAATGATACAAAAACCTGAGTTTCTCTGCAGCCAGGACACATCTACGTCTTGCCTGCTTTCTTGGTTTCTTTCCTTTGTACTAAACATTCATATTATAATAAAAGGATATTGAAAATTTAGTGTAGGATTTTTATGATGTTTACTGCTTAACCAAGGTTTCCTTTGTTCATGGTTAGCACGACAGAAAACGATCAATCAAACTGCTTTTTAAAATGCTGACATATTTCTAGGACCATGCTTATGGAAAATATTTTGTGATCTAATTTCAAATACATAGGCAAAATGATAATTCTTAAAATATGTTAGAATAACACTGTTTTCTCAGAAAACCTGAATTCCTATTCTAGGTATGTTAATGTATGATAATTTTTAGTACCAATGAAGTCACTCATTGTCTTCAGGCTTCTCTTCTTGTTTATGATACTATCTAAATTGTAGGAGGAGGGGTAAATTAATGCACTAATATTTGGATAAAATTTACTACCTTATATATTCATATATACCTTATAACTTCTAAAAATATCATAACACCAATAGTGGATAATACTTTTTAAATTTTTTTTTATTTTTTAAGATTTATTTATTTCTGCATACAAGCACTGGAGTACAGGCCTGAGTTGCAGGGGGTGAGAGAATCCACCAGACAGAGTGGAGAACAGAACAGGCAGATCTACTGAAACACACTGCTGAGGGGAGCAGCGGGCAAGACAGGAGAGGTCTGCCTGCGCCATGTGGGTCACCGCCACAGCCGGCAGCAGGGATTGAACTCGTGCTGCAGTGGCTGCGGTTTGCTTCATAGCGCATTGCTTAACCCACTGCGCCACCAGGGAGGGCCCAGATGATACGTTTTAATTTAGATATTATAGCAACAATAAATTAAAAAAAAAACAGCAGAAAGAGTACAAATCTACATTAATGATTCTCAGTAAGAAGAGGGGCTGCCCGCTTAAAGGGGGACATATTATAAATATAATCTTTACAGGGGTGGGACTAAGGTAGGAGTGGGGATTGTAGAATTTTAAAAAGGAGGTTCCATATAGTTTATTTTTTTCAATATAAACTATCAAAGCAAAAAAAAACATACCGGTATGAAATCATACCAGTAGCTGAAGATACTCAGAAAATGGACTAAGACAGCATTATAGAGGATAGGGATAGTGAGAAACAGTTTTATAGAATTCATAAAACTTTGTTAGAACACTATTTTCCCTGTAAGGTAAAAGCTCTTGGTCTGTATGATAAAAGCTGTAAGTAGGCCACTACCTGTCAGTGTGTTCCTCAACTATTAGAACTTAAACATTTACCAGTCGTAATTGTGTCTCCTCCTTTAAATGCTTTCTTGCTTCACTTAGTGCTTGCCCTTCTGAAGTTCTGTCTTGCTTAGGACCCTTGAAGATAGATAAAACAGTACAGATGGAAGGATTTAAAGAATCTATACATAGTTAGCTAACAGCACTACTATTTAGCAAGGAAAAATAGCATACCTAAGTAGGTATAACAATGAACAAAGAATAAAGATAACAAAAGGAACAATGAAATCTAGTAAATGAAAAACAATTCTTAAACTGGAATAGGAATATCTTGCCATTCTGTATAAAGCCCCAAGACAGGTTATCAAACCAAGTAGTGGTCATCTTAAAAAGCAGCCTCTAAAAATAAACAGTATTCGCAGTAATCTATGATTTAAATCAAAGATTCAAATATTCCTTCTCCAGAGTTCTAGCATCTGATGTTTCTCTCAATCATTCAGAAAGATCACAGCTAAAAAATAAGTCAGTTATCAGAAAATTCTGAGCAGTCACAGCTCTTTTCACAAAGTCCTTGCATTTAAGTCAAACATGTTACAGAAAACTACTATAGTCCCCACTCCAAGCCTAGTTACTTACTCATTAGTAACAGTATATTTTTAGTATAAACTGTTGCTAGTAGATTCCTAGTTCCAAGGAACCTTATATATTAGAAGCATGAAGATAAAGGGGAGTAGGAGATCTTTCTAAAAATAGCAAACTAAAGAGCTGCTAGTTAAATCATGAAAGGCAGAAAAAAAAATCACCCACAGCAATCTGAACTATTTAAGAATAGATGCTGGAAGTTTTCTCAATTTCAATAGCTCCCTAAAGAAGTACCATCATAAATTAGTATAGGATTGCCAATGTTGACAATTATAATTTTCAGTCATCATAAATGACTTACTATTATATATTAAATTATCTCCTCTACTTAAGAAGGCTTGGAATTGTGCAATACATAAAAGATTTTCAAAAAATCTGGTTAGACATATATATATATGTCTGTGTGTGCATTATATATGCCTATATCTATATTTATATATAATTTATTATGGTAAGATTAAGTTTTAGAAAATTAACTTATATAGTAATTCTTTTCCACTGGTATCAAAGAGGTGTTACTTCTTCTAAAACAGTGTTTAATAATAATAATATATTATTTATTAAACACAGTAATATATGTAACAAGTAGTTACATATATTAAATGCACCATTTCTGTACAGACGGGGTCCAGAACTATGTAGATGATGAAGGTTATGGGAAGATGATGTCCTTTTTCCTATACCTTTACTACCACCTGCATCTGTTTAGAGACTTCAAGACTTCAAGTAGCACAGTTTTTTGCTACTTCCAAAAAACCTTCAAAGCACCTCCCACTGTTACACATTGAGACAAGCTCTCTAGGGCTACTTTGCAAATCCAGTATGAGATTAACCTTTCGATTGGTTTCCAATAGGTAGGAGCTTTCCTCTTTAACTCGTTCCATTTCTTCTTGCAAGGTAATGATCCTGTTGTTTGCAACTGCAAGCTGTTGATAAAATTAAAAAAATAATATTTTATCTTTCCTATATTAACACAGGTTAATTTTTAAAGTACGTTAGATTAAAAAACAAAACAAAATAGAAAACTATTCTCTTTTGCATGAACCTTTTTTCAGTACTAGCATATTAACTTAAGGTTGTTTAACTTCAAGAGTGTTCTCATGGATAACTTGCAATTATAGTTAGTTAAAACATCAATTTCTGGGCCTCCCTGGTGGTGCAAGGGGTTAAGCACAGCAGTGTGAAGCTATTGCCAGTCACTGCAGCACAAGTTAGATGCCCTGCCAGGGAGTTGACCCACATAAAGTACAGCAGATCTCTCCTGTCTCACCTACTGCTCCCCTCAGCAGTGTATTTCAGTCGATCTGCCTGTTCTGCTCCCCGCTCTCTCTCTGGTGGATCCTCTCACTCCCCACAATTCTAGCCTGTACCTCAGTGCTTGTATGCATAAATAAATAAATCCTTAAAAAAAAAAGAATTTTCATGGAAACAGCTAATGTAGATGTATCTATGTCTAAGTATGTAGCTTAGCCTTTGACAAATTAGGAAAAAATACATTATTCCAAGTTAAAACATGAGGCTATTTTTCTATTCTTATTTTAGGGGACTTTTAAAGAACTTTCAGATAATCTTATCAGATAATCTTATCTGATATTCAGAGTAATTATGAAGCTGAAAGGGGAAGTACAAATACCCTCATTTCCCAGTGAGGAACTGGGCCTCTGGGAAGTCAAGTGACTCCCTTGCTCAGAGGCACATGACATGCAAGCAGGCATTGCTGCTCTTCTGAACAATGCTCTTTATGTTTTCCACCCCACCTTCCCAAGGAGAAAATAAGGCCCCAAGGGTGAAGAGTTTTTGTTAATATGGCACATGAAGTCAGCACCTAGCACATACAAAGCTTTGTCTAGTATCTAGCACACATTACCCAAATTTTGGTTGAGAAAAATGATGAATTTCATGTTAGATGTTAAACATTAACTCTAAGCTAGCCCAGACAAAACATTCACACAATAGAAAGCAAGATACTTCATTAGTCCAGATTCTATGCCTACATAGTCCAACTGGATAACTGAGACCCTGAAAATAAATCAGTTGACCATTCTCAGTCAGAATAAGGAGTTACATTCTTTTTTTTAAGATTTATTTATATATGCATATAAGAACTGTGCTACAGGCCAGAGGTGCAGGGGTGAGAGGATTCACCAGAGACAGAGTGGGAAGCAGGGCAGCCGTGGATTGACTGCAATATACTGCTGAGGGGAGCAGCGGGCCAGGAAAGAGAGGTCTGCTGCGCCATATGGATCACCTTCCTGGCCAGGGATCTAACTAGTGCTGCTGTGGCTGCAGACAGCTTCATAGTGCTGCAACTTAACCCCTTGCACCACCACGGAGACCCTAGGAGTTACATTTTCTTTCTCTCTCTTTCGTGTACACATACACACCTTTCACACTCACTATCTGTAATTCACTCAGTATAGTTTTTCTTTCTCACAATTTCTCTCACGCACCACATTTCTTTTGTCTCTTACATATAGCCCTCTGTCCATTTCCCCAATTTTACACACATTTTTTTCCTCTTTCTCTTCTACCTTTTTCTTCACTACCCTGACACCCACCCCTGCCCAACTTACATGGAAACAATGAGTTACAAAGAAAAAAAGTAGTTATGTTTTACCAATTCAGATCATAGTAGGTATCATCTGAAAAATCAAGTCCTTTATTTCCATAGATATTAATGTTTCACTAGTGTGTATCATTAAATTCTATGTCAAACAAAGAATTTCTCAAAACACATACTTCCTCTGTCAGTTTTGTGTTGGATTTTTCTAATGCATCCACTTTTGCTTGAAGGTTATTTACAGTAGCACTATCAAGAGAAGAAAAAAAGAAATTATCAGTCCTGTTAATATTTCATGGTCAATTATAACTATATCTTCGCTTAACTAACAATGCCATAGTTCTCTGTACACATTATTAGTATTCTGAGTGCCATTTAGCCAGGGCCTAGCTCAGTGCCTGGCAAACAGGAATTCTATGTATATTTGTTGACTATTGTCTGAATTTATCCCTGTTGTCAGTTTACCTACCCACACCCCCCAACAAGACCCTAGTAAAGTATATATTCATTCTTTACTTCAGATGTCTGTTGAGTTCTTCTACATAGTTCTTCTGGTCCAGAATTGCAGTAATTTGGCCATCTCTGGAGGAAGGGAGGATGTATAACAGAGAGAAAATTGAAATAAATTACATTAGAAATATCAAGATTTCATTCTGCTCAAGCTTTCACAAAACACAGTAATGAAACAGGCAGACCTGAAGTACAACACTCAACAAGAAGAAAGAATCAGAGGTTTAAAAATGAAATAAAAACAAAACTAAAAATGTTTATTAATTAATAAACATTAATAAAAGTTATTAATAAAACCATAATAACTGAGGTTACAGGTATAATAATAGAACCTATCAGAGGGATCTAAATAAGAGAACTCCTCTTTACAATTGATAGGGCTTTATTTTTTAGTTTTGCTAGTAATTATAACAATTTTTTGTTTATCATAGGAATTGAATCAAGTTTACACTGGTGTAATTTTAGCTGTTTCAAAGATATTATATATTTGTCTTTAAATGTTATAGTCAGACTTCAACTGAAAGATAAATTAGGATCACACATCTCTACAACTATTTAAAGAACAAGTGATATAATCTTAGCTCAATGTTCAAGGTTCAGACTAAATATAATATCAAGTGCTAGACATATAAAGAGTGTGAGAAATGCCTCTAATCTCAAAGTATTATATAAAAATTTTAAAACCTTTTTATTTTGAAATAATCCTAGATTTACAAAGAGTTGTAAAAGCAGTACAAAATTCCATTCCTTCATTCTCCCTCTCTTCATTCAGCAATCTCTAATGTCAACATCTTATATAACCCATGATGCGTATTTATTTATTTATTTATTTTTTAAAAGATTTATTTATTTATGCATACAAGCACTGGGGCACAGGCCAGAGGTGTGGGGGGGTGAGAGGATTCACCACAG
>JAGFMF010011712.1:2990346-3012735 GCA_019455555.1 Galemys pyrenaicus | reverse complement strand
CCCCACCCTGGCCGGCAGCAGGGATCGAACTCGTGTTGCAGTGGCTGCGATTTGCTTCGTAGTGCGTTGCTTAACCCACTGCGCCACCAGGGGAGGCCCCATGATGCGTATTTAATACTGTAAATTTTGAGAATGCAATCCTTTTGGTCAAGAATACCATTTAAGAGATGGAACATTAGACTTTTTTGTACAAATGTATTTAATTTGTTTGCCACAACCCATAAAGCAGGAAAATTACTTAACTAAAATCCTTTATAGGGCACAGCAGCCACAAGAGTCAGATATTTTTGGCAAGACTCTATTAAAGCTATATCATCAGATATTTAGCAAATATGTTAAAGCAGTAATTGTAAACTTTAAATACTATTAAAAAAAACCCTAATTTTTTTTTTACATACCCTTCACTACCTTTACTGCTGTTTCCATCCTTCAGATACATTGAAAAATCTATAACTCCAACCTACAAAGAGAATTATAGAATTTAGTATAAAATTAGAAGTATTTCCAAAGGCATAACACAATACCTAACACAAAATAGTAATATAGTCATGGCAGTTATCAGACATTTCTGATGAAAATTTAATGCTTTATTTTTTATTATAATTAGGAATTAACAAGGGCTGTACGTAACGAAAGAATGAAGACTAAGTCAATAGGACCAGAGACCAGATCATGACTAAGAAAACCAACAGAAAACTTCATATATGTTTAAGATATAAAATTTCTTTCTCTTTTGCTTATTTCAGGTAGCCAGTGACTGAACCCCCAGTCACTTTTGGGAATAACTTTATTAACCTGTATTACAGAAAAGGAATTTGATACATCAAGAAACTAAGTAACTATAAAATATATTAGAAAATAGTTAGAAAATGAAGAAGTCAGAATTGAGTCTAAAAAGTTTGGCTTCAGATTTATCACCATTAACTACCATGCTATACTGGGTTTAATATTTAGCTCGTGTGTGTGTGTGTGTGTGTGTGTGTATGTGCCTGGACAAAATATTTTTAACAGGATCTTAGTCAAGAATTTGAAAAACAGAGTCTCCCTGGTGGCGCAGGGGTTAAAGTTTCAGCACTATCAAGCTATGGCCAGCCACTGAGGCAGGAGTTTGATCCCCTGCCAGGGAGCTGACCCACATGGCACAGCAGATCTCTCCTGTAGCTCTTGTCTGTCTGTGTCATCCCTCCCCACCCCCACCCAGCTCCTCTAAACAGTGTCTGTGTTTTGGTGCATCTGCCTATTCTGCTTCTCACTCTATCTTGAGTAAATCCTCTTATTCCCATCTCTGCCTACACCCCAGTTCTTGTATGTATAAGTAAATAATAATAATTAAAAAAAGCATTTGAAAAACATTCATAATGCATAAATGATACAAGCTGAAAGGAAAAATATTTTTTTATGCTCACATTGTATTGTAATTAAAGGAAATCCCATTTATGGCCCGTAGAATCCCCTCTAATTTGACTGGTAAAATCTGATCAATCTAAATTCAGAGATTACAGAGTGACAAACTTTGTAACTGAGTATCCTTCTCATACCTGGGAGTCTAAATCTTCTCCTTTCATACAGAAATTGGCATCAATGACATTCAGACCAACCAAGAGACCAGCAATAATAGCTCCTTCTTCTTCCATCATGAGGGCATTGGGTTCATAGAATTCACTGTAAAAGAAATTCACAAAAATACTTTAATAAAACTTCATGAATGCAATGACGCAATCATGAGACAAGGACAAAAATGCTTGCTTCATGGTTGGCTATATCTAACTACTACAATATCAAGAAAGTAAAGCAAGGGTTACTTGGATAGTTTAGATTACAGGTGTTAGATAAATATTTTAGAGTATAAGGGCATAAATAGACTAGGCAACTGAAATAAATATAATCAGAATGGTATTTTTATTCAAGTGATTTATTCACCCTTTTCCCACATTTTTGTATTTTTGATGCACCATGGATAATTCTGCAATCTTTTATACACTTTAAAAAATTGGTTTCTAAAATTTTGCCTTTTTCTGATTTGCTTTACTTTATATTCTATTTAAAGTACTGCATTCCTTTGACATGGTGAAAAAACATTTTATAAATGTGATCTATTGCATTATATTCATTTTTGACTTTAGTGAAAGTTGTTTAACAAGAAACATGCAAAGTAGGTTGATGATGATTTAAAATATTTAAGGGATCAGGATCTTTTATTGTTTAAGAAAGTTAGTTCCCATTGTACCAAAAAAAAAAAAAAAAAAAAAAAAGAAGCAAGTGTACACAAAAACCTTACAATTCTACCCGTGATGACTTGTTAGGAACTCAATGTATAAACCTTTCAGATCATTTGTGGAAATACACATTTTTGAAGGATACTAAAAAGTGTTATACTGTTATGAATTTTTTTATTTAACAACATTGTGAAGATCTTCCTACTTTAATAGAAACAATTTTGTGCAACTTCATTTGCACAAATTTTTATACATACGACCATACAGATGTAGTATAAACTTACTTAAACAAAACTTCCTTTTCCCTAACTAATCACTCTCCTTTGAATAGTTAGGCTGTTTTTGGCTTTATATAAAATCCCACAGGACTGACAAAACAGGCTGAATTTAAGATTTAGAAACAGAAAAGCAAAAGGCAAACAAAGCCCTTTAATTATGAATGGATATTTTACAAGACACACAGATAATTAAATATTGCTTTATGACATCCTCAAATTACCAAGACACAAAATACTTTTGCTTTATGATTTCTAAGACATTTTAAGATATAACATATTAAATGTGACCTACAAATAAAAAATAAGAGTACTTGAATTATTCAGAGTGGATTAAAATTCTTGAAGACACAACAGTTAACTAAATTGTGCTCTATGATGACCCAAATTATATAGAATACCCATAGATTTCAAATATTCATTTTAACCAGTATGACAGCATGACTAAAATATTATTGAAAGTTATTTACTTTCAAAAGTCACCTGATGATCAACCTCAATCATTGGTAACAATCAATATAATTCACTGAGTCCTTCCTTTCTTTCATTCTTATGTTAAGAAGTGGTAAAACAGCTCAAGAACAGTGTATAAATGAACTCCAAATTAACCATCTCTCAATAACTGATCACATGCCATTTTTGTTCTTTGGTAGACTGTGAAGGAAACTGAGTAGAACAAGGGTATTTAACAGTTTAGTCTTCCAAAACCATACAGTGCAATACTTTTAGTGTTGGTTTCTTTCATTCAATATCTTATGTGTGATATTCATATATATTGTTGTATGCAGTGGAAATGCACTCATTTTCATTGCTGGATGGCATTCCAAGGTAGGAACATACCACATTGTGTCCTCGACCAACCTATAGTGCTTCTCTGAACACATCTGTTACATATGTAGAAGTGAAATTGTTGGGTCAAAGTGGGTGAAGCTATATATAGAATACTGTTCTGGGGGAAGTGGCTAGCAGTGGAGAACAGGCAGGGAAAAAGAAAGAACTGTTCTGGCCAGTTCAAAAGACTAAACATATTTACTCTGGTGCTCAGCTAGATAAAGAGCTAATTCTTCAGATGCCAATTTGAATCACACAATTTTGAAGAAAGACACTGGTCTGTGGTCATAAACAGCTTGGACACTAGACTATGCCACTTTAAAGGCTTGATCCTTGGATAGTTGAGCTCTCTCTCTATAGATATAAAGTTCCCCTAAATGGTCCCTATTTCTTTCTCCTGATTTGTTTGATTTTCTTAGGCCAGAAAACAGCAACCAATGGCACATATGGCTACTGTAACATTAAAACAACACTACATATTAGGATGTACGGTTCAGTTTAATTTCTTCTAAAAACTAGGTTCTTGCATAATCCCGCCATCACTTTAAATTCTTATTCTTCTTAGAAGCAATCTGTTATATTTGAATTTCTTTCGGAAATATTAACGATCTTTAAAGTAGGTATAGAAAAGTAAACAAAACAAATTACATAATGCATTTTCCTAAGAACAAACTCATTTAACCAGCACCTAAGAAACAGTACCAGACATTACAGTCCCCTTGTGTGTCCTGCTCTCTTACTTCCAGACTTCTATCATGAAAGATCAATTTTTCATATTCCTGAATGTTAAATGAATACACAATGAATTATTCACTGTGTATTCTTTTGTCCAACACATTTTATTTGTGAGGTTAATCAATTTTGTTGTGTGTAGTTGCTACATGGTATCTCATTAATACCACGTGAATGGGTCAAATTTACTTAGCTATATACTGTGAATAGACACTGGAGTCTATAACAAACCTTATAATAAATAGCCACCAGCAATCTTGTTCGTGTATTTTGTTAAAGTAGAAGTATTAGGTCATAAGGTATGTTTTTGATCAGCTTTTATTTATTTATTTTTAAAGATTTATTTATTTATTTATGCATATAAGAACTGGAATACAGGCATAAAATACAGGGTTGGGGCGTGAGGATTCACCAGAAACAGAGTGGGGAGCAGAACAGGCAGATGGACTGAAATACACTGCTGAGGGGAGCAACAGGCGAGACAGGAGAGGTCTGCTGCACCATGTGGGTCTCCTCCCTGGCCGGGGATCAAACTCTTGCTGCAGTGGCTGTGGATGCTTCATAGCACGGTGCTTAACTCCTTGTACCACCAGGGAGGCCCCTTGATCAACTTTTGACAGTTTCTCTACCAATCATTAGCAGAATGTTAAAGTTACTTCATAGCTTCACAAACAACGGTGTTGTCTGTTTATTTCATTTTAAGCAATGTGGTGGTGGGAAGGGGATGTAGAGGCTATCACGTTGTGATCTTAATTTACATTTGTGTGATGGCTGCTGAAGTTTTATATGTATCTTTTATGTTTATTGACCACTTCAGTTGCTTTTGCAAATGCCTAGTCAAGTCATTTTTCCATCTGATGTTTGTCTGTCTTTCTTTTTGCACTGAACAGCTCTTTAAATACCTCAAATATGCATTGTTTGTAGAATATAAGTACTACTATATGCCACAAATATCTCCTTTCATTCCATATGGAATGTCTTTTACTCTTAGTATTAACAGGATTTTTTTGATGCCAGTTCTTCATTTCAATGTAGACCAGTTTACCCCTTCTTGAGTACTGTTTAAGTACTTTTTGAGCCCTGTTTAAGAAGTTTTTATTTTCTTTTAACTTCTTTATTAAATTGTTTAAGAAGTTTTTTCCTACCTATATTTTCTTCTAAAAGAGACACTGTTTCCTGCTCTCATACTTATCATGATCCATCTGGAAATATTTTGTGTACTCTATTTAATGTTACATGTTATTACCCGTCTCCTGCATTTACGGTAATGTGTTAAAAGTCTTTCTTCTTTCCTTTTCTTATTAAATTTTGGCCTGCCTAGCAGAGGACTATATTTTAATATATGCCACTGTAGCAGATTGAACACTCATAATATAATTACTCCTGAGTATGTGTGTGTGAGATGTGGTAAAAGTTATTAGTTCAACTACATGAAAGTGTTGATTCAACTGTTTCTAATGTACCAAAATGGCAAATTTATATGCTCTGACCTCATATGATGTAGAACATAGCACAAAAAGCTCCTCCCTGTTCGTGCAGTGGGTTAAGCAATGCACTATGAAGCAAACCGCAGCCACTGCAGCATGAGTTTGATCCCTGCTGCCGGCCGTGGAGGTGACCTGCCTGGCCAGCTGCTCCCTTCAGCAGTGTGTTTCAGTGGATTTGCCTGTTCTGCTCCCCACTCTGTCTGTGGTGGATTCTCTCACCCCCTGCACTTCTGGTCTGCACCCCAGCTCTTATAAGCATAAATAAATAAATCTTAAAAAAAAGTTAGAACATAGCACAAAAAGAATTTAAGAATTCATACCTGAGAAGTTCCTTCTTATTTATCAAAGCTTTCATATATTCTGAAAGTTTCTTTTGCATTAATGCCAAACGAAGCCAGGCTCTTCCTCTGCCTACGGGTGTCCTACAAAAACACAGAAACCAAATAATTAAAAGTAGCACAGAAGGAGGCCACAGTGGATAAATTATCTTATTCTTGCTAATGGTCTCCCACTGTAACATACACCACCTCTCCCAAGACATTCCTATTCAAGGGATTCCTTGTGGGCTAGTGGAACTCAAGCGGGTATGTTTGGGACAAAACTTTACAAAATATTAGTTACTGAATGAGACCACAATTTGAAGACAAGATCTCTGGGATGCCCAACTGAAATGCTGCATCAGATTAATGTTGGGTAAATTGCCAAAATTTAATGTGTGTCATGTAAACATCCAAGTACTAACAAGGCGGACATTATCAGGTCTAACTTATGAACTTAAATCAATCTAATTTGATTTAAAATCAATCAATCTTAAATCAATCTACTCTTTTACAAGTTCTAAGGTAGATTCAGGGTTTTCAGCTTCTGCAGTTCACTTGATGCTGTTTTAATCTTGGCTCTCAAATTCCACTGAACACATTCTTTTTCTAGTCACCTCCCTAGATCCAATTTCTTGACTCGTGAAATTATTCCCACAGTATTTAAAAAAATAAGGAAATGTTTGGTATTTTAACATAAAGACAATCTCTCTTAGATTAATAATAATTTTCTCTCATGGGTACACTTAATTTTCTACATTAACAGTTCTCTTATACCAGTGTCCATTCATAACAAAATTATGCATTTTGGATTCTTATCAAAAATTATTGTGATCATCATTATTTTTAGACTCAGTTTTCAAGTGTTTTACCTGACAAACAGAATACTTACTTAAGTCCTGGAAGATCTTTGACACTGGCTGTTATCTCTGCAGCTTCTGGAACAAGTTTTTCCACTAGTTCTAGAGGCCCCCAAAAGGATTTATTTTGTCCAAGAAAAGTTTTCTTAGCTAAGGCAATAAAAACAAAACCATATTTTAATATTCTTTAAAATGCAAGCAAACCATCACTATACATAGGTGTACTTCCCTCCTGTCTATTTAGATTATCACTTCTTAAATTATTCGTGCTTTCAGAATAGATAACATTTTGTGAAAACAAAGAAAATCTCTTCACTTTCCAAGACTCAGTTCTTCCTTTATTCAGGAAGAATTTATGGACCAACTCTATCACATAATAAAATGTTTTATTATGTGATAGAGTGGAGAAAGCGGTCCAATAAAAAACAAAATATAACTCAGAAACATTACATATATTGGGAAGGGAAATGGAAAGGAAATAAAGGTGAACAAAACCAGGTCCTGCCCTCGTAAGCTTATGATTAAGAGGGAAAGCAAGAACCAGAAGACTTGAGTTCTAGCACTAGCTTTATTAGCCTTCATACAGTGTGTGACCCTGGGCAAGGGACATCCCATTTTATACCTATTTCCACCTGTTAAACAGACTAGATACTTGTAATTATCGTTCTAGTTTTAGCATGTAAGGATATTTGTTTTCCAAGTCCTCAAGTTCTTAAAGTCAACTATATCCTTGCATCCGTATATGCTGCATTCAGTAGATTAATATTAACTCAAGCCTCTTATTCTTTAGCTCCACAAAAAACGTTTTCCTTGAGTACATATTGCTAGGAAACAGTTGCATGCGCTCTTGCATTTTGAGGCCATGGCCTACCTTTCAAGCCGTGTTTCAGGCAATGCTCCATCACCACGAAGAACTGCTGAAGAGGGGCATAGTCAGAGTCCAGAGTCCTCCCCAGGTTCAGAGCTGATTCAATCAAGCCCTTGATGCTCAGTTTGGCCATATTCATCAGGTTCATGCGTTCGTTAGCCATGAGATAGTTAGGATCTGGAATTAAAGGGTGAGAAGACGAAGCCTGGTTACTTGGAATAGTGCACTAAAAATTCAGTGTGATTTCATTGAGTTGCCACCTGCATTCAGAGTGCAAAAGCTAAGGCTGGTGTCCTGGCAGAATCCAGGCAGTGGCACCAAGCTTTACTATTAGTTGTTGTCATATTCTCCACATGCACCTGTTGCTAAAAAGAAAAAGACGCCAGTTTCCCTTAGGACTATCCTCCATAACTCATTAAAAATGATCTATTTTATCAAATTCCATGCCTTGAGTGCACAATCTTTCAATATTCTCACCACTGCCTCTGCCACCACACTTACAGCTCCCTGCTGTATAGGTGTCACAACTGTCTCTCTGCTTACACCCTTGCCCTGTCCTCTTATTCTCTATGCAGGATGTGAAGTGGTCTGAAGAACAGGGATAAAGGGGATAAAGTACTTAAAATTTTCCTCCAATATTCAATTATTAGACTATTCTATTCAATATTTCATTATTAGTCTTGATGCCATTTGGCATCATTATTTAGACATAGTATTATTAGATAAACTAAAAATAACTACTATTAGTGTAGGGCAGTAACAGAACTTAATCAGTGCCCAAGTTTTTAAGACTTAGCATAGAGTATGTGACTCTCACCAACCAGACAGATTAACAATGTACAAGACCAGGTGCATTTTGTCTGATAGAGCTCAGTAATCTAAGTGCTTACTGCCTTCATTTACTGGCATATGTAGTCTGCCACTGTGTGCTGCTTCTTAAAACTATGACCTCAATTCCTCCTTACAACACACAAGATCATTATCAAGAGCCATTTACAAGGAAGGAAAATGCACCCAGAGAGTCAAGTGCTTCCCAGGGCCAGGAATAGAGGAACAGATGACAGACTCTAAAGCCTATAATCTGCTTACAAATGACTCAATGTCCTCAAATAATGCTCATCCTTCCTGCTGATCATTCTCTTATATGATTATCTTATTTAATCCTTGTGACTCTTTCATTTAATATTGTCCCTTCTTTTCAGATAGTAAAGCTAACTGGTTCAAGGCCAAACAGTTCAAAAATGGCAGAGTTTGAATCTGACAGAAATGAATGTAGTTTCCTCTATGACATGCACATACTCCTAAACACAATGTGAAATTTCTATAAAAAGTGAAAAAGACTGAGAAATCTATTTTTTATTTTTTTTAAAGGGACTAATAAAACTATAAAAGTACTAATGAAAATATAGTACCATAAGACAAATAAGCAACAAAAAACATTATTTAATTCAAATTGTTCTAAATAACCTGCCCTAGTCTTCATTGATACCTTGCCTTCTCAGTAAAATGATAGAATCAAAATGCCAGAATTTCAGCTAAACTTCTCTATTAAGCTACATAGTTTCAACTCTACAAATCTTAGTTTATTGTGATGATCTGAGATAAATTTTTAGAGAAATGCTTTATTGTAAAAAGTCAGAATTGATCTATGTTGCCATTACTTTTTTGCAAATGAACTAATGTTTTGCATACAAGGGGGGGTTCTCATTTTATGATTCTGTTTATAAAAAACATCCAGAATAGGCAAATCTGTATTGACAGAAAGTAAATTAGTAGTTGTAAGATAATGAAAGGAAGGGAGATTAGGGAATATCTGCTAATAGGTATAAGGTTTCTTTCCTTACATTTTAAAAGGATAGGTTAATTAAGGAAAGAAGAAAAAAGAGAGGCACCTGCATAGTCACAGGTGGCCAGAAGAGCTGCTGAGTCTGTTTTGCAAAGGAAAAAGGTATGTGAAAAGATACAGCTGCATAGTCACAGGCAGACAGGAGAGGTGCCAGTATAGGGTTTCTTTTTAAGGTAAAAATATTCTGGGATGTAATAATGCGGATAGATACACAATCTTATGACTATACTAAAAATTACTTAACTGTACATTAAAAAAAATGGTGCCCTTATAGTACGTGAATTGTATCTCAATAAAATATATTTTAAAAAAAACATGAGAGGGGCCTCCCTGGTGGCGCAAGGGATTAAACACCACACTATAAAGCATCCACAGCTACTGCAGCATGAGTTCGATCCTGGCCAGGGAGGGGACCCACATGGCACAGCAGACCTCTCCTGCCTCGCCCACTGCTCCCCTCAGCAGTGTACTTAGTCAATCTGTCTGTTCTATTCCCCACTCTACCTCTGGTGGATTCTCTCACCGCCATATCTCTGGCCTGTACCTCAGTTTTTGTATGCATAAATAAACTTAAAAAAACAAAAACAAACCCTAGAGGCTTAAAGATGTAATAATGTGTATCTTGTATGGACCCTGATTCAAATAAACCAACTGAAAAGACATATTTGAAACAACCAACTCATTTACCCTACAGACTCTAATTCTGTGTTTTTCTACCTCTGAAATTCTCTTTCTACCTCTGAAACAATACAGTATTAAACCCTTTTTGGTTTGGGCTTTAGCATTAAAATAAATAAGATACTTGGTGATTTAATTTCCCCCAACCATTGTTTTACACTCTACTACTCATTTTTGGTGAGATTTGGTGAATATATATATATATTCTTCACACAGATCCTAAAGCTCTTGTAATTTCCTAAGTGATAAGAGTGGTAAAAGCATCTTTTGTTGTATTTGTTATTTGTCCCTAGTTACTTAAATAACTACATAATAAAAGGTAAAAGGATAACAATTCATGACAATTTCCTCTCAAACCACACCTGAATTTATGTTACTGAGTAACTTTTGGAAAGCCCCTAAGATGGGGAGGCCTGGTGTAAAAGTAAACAACTGTGATTAGACAGTTGGAACCGTCACACCTCAGCACCCAAATTCATGGAGGGGAAAACTGGAGGAAGACCTAGTGCAATCACCAACAGACAATGATATAATTCATCATGACTACCTAAGGAAGCCTCCATAAATGCTTTGGAGAGCTTCTGGGTTGGTAGCACATCACAATGCCCAGAGGCCCAGCAGAGAAGGCAAGGATGCTCCATCCACACTTCTTCCCACATACGTTGACCTATTTTATTCCACCTGTTTCTGATTTACATTATTTTATAATATACAGGCAACCTAGCAAATGAACTCGTTTCCTGAGTTCTGTGAGCTACTCTAGCAAATTATTAAACCTGAAGAGGGAGTCATAGAAACCTCTGGTTTACAGCACAAGGGGCACTTCACTTGGGATTGGCATCAAAGTGAGGCTGTCCTGAAGTGCCGAGCCCTCTCCACACTAACCCAAGATATGTTTTGATAGAAATGACTTTTTTTTTTAAGATTTATTTATTTATGCACACAGAGCTGGGGTACAGGCCAGAGTCCAGGGAGGTGAGAGGATTCACCAGGGGAGCAGAACAGGCAGACCGACTGAAATACACTGCTGAGGGCAGCAGCGGGTGAAGCAGGAGAGGTCTGCTACACCATGTGGGTCCCCTCCCTGGCCGGCAGCAGGGATGGAAATCGTGCTGCAGTGGCTGCGGTTTGCTTCATAGAGCGTTGCTTAACCCACTGTGCCACCAGGGAGGCCCCGATAGAATTGAATTTGTATCAAGAGAGTCATTTGGTAAAGGGAAAAAATTTCACTTATTCAGTGCCAAAGGTGTTGTGAGAAGTAGAGGAAAAAACTGTCTTTAAGGCATCTAATTCTCTTATCTATTTAATAGACGTCCTTTTATTAAGCTTGTCCAAGAATTCTATATGAAATTACACTGATTTTGGAGTCCCATATCGTAATATAATCAACTTTACTCCTGAAAAATTTCCCATATTTCATACCACACCACAGAAGACTACCTAGACGATTTCTGGGAACATTTTGAAGTTAGGACAATAATCAATCTTTTTTGTTTTGGTACAACTTAAGAAAGTTGATAAATGCAATTCAAGATTTCCCTGCTTTAAGTTATCCACATAAACAATTTAATTGGATGCTAGGTGGTAAACAACTATTTACAACAGCCAGATCTCTGATCTAGAAGAGTTAGATCTCCTTGTCACTCTCATATTCCAAGTGATATAGGGGAAATTTCTCATGTCTTTACACTTCAGCTGTAAACACTAGTGGAAAATACCCCTTGAATGTCTCATGCTACTAAATATCTTTACTGGTGGTCTCAAGACTGTTCAGCCCTGACCACAATTACCCAGGACATTTGTCAGGGTTACTTATGCAGCTGATAATCATTAGATGAGAATCTCCTACTGTTTCCTGTAAAAGCTATGGATTCCTCAAGCTACAACACAAACTTACCAGGTGCACAGCATCCTGCTGAGACATAGAGTGTCCCAGGTGGGACACTCTGGTGCGAGAGGAACTGACACAAAAATAGTGATGTACACACTGCTTACAGTGTCATAAATAACAAAGACCCCTGTTTCTGAATAAGTCTTGTGTCCTTTGCAGCATGCAAGAAAGAGTAACCAGCTAGTTTTTATATTATAATTAGGGACTTAACCCAAAAAGCCAGGAATAATATTGGTCTTTAACTCACTGGGATATTGTACACCTGATACACTACCAAAATAGTTATAAAAGTATAAATTTCAATATATTATAGCACATGGGTTATACCCTATATGTGAAACACAGAAAACATGAAGAAAATTCTCCAAGTGGTAGTAAAAGGTATGTGAAGTGAGATGATGGAAATATGCGCAAAATAGGGGAATTCTTCCATGAGAATATGGGAAAACAAAGGAAGGGGAGAGTCCGATGACAGGTCTATAAAACTATACCTGCATATTCAAGAATCAGGCATGGAAGGAAGAAGCAGGTCAAACTCTCTTTGAGGATTATAAGTAGAGAAAATTATGCAAAGTGAATCTGGGGGAAAAGGATGAAAGTGGTCTGTTGGGAAGAACTCTGTTAAGGAAACTGAGGAGTCAAGTTAACCTTAAGACAAAGTTTTTGCCCTTTAGAGACTGGAAAACTGTGCTGAAAATGAAAATAAAAAGTGAGTAACTGCTTGGGGTAAGAGGTAAATTCAGCATGGTTTTAGATAAAGGATATTTATGTGGACGTATTCTTAACATAGTTTTCATCATAGCTGCATACAGGATTCAAGTTTGGGGGTTGGATGATGATAGTATAATTACTAGAAAATAAGCTTTCCTCTACTTGAATTGTACAAATAATATTGTACCTTAAAAAAACAGAAGGAGGCTTTCTGTAAATGATAAAAGCCAAAGCCCCGCAGATTAACAGTGAAACAGTTTCACTGCCACAATATTCAAAAAGCATCAAAATTGCCAAGAGAACATTTTCTGTCCTGTTGGTCTTTAGATAGTGACAAATCCTATTAACTAATCTTTAGTCAGAAACACTGAGAATCAATGCAATAAAACAATGTCAAAAATTGCCCCTCTCCCCCTCAGGAGAAAGTTTTCACCAGAGGAGATAGTTTAAAGAAATACAGAAGAATGCAGGGTTCCAGGCCCAAACTTTAATGAGATTCAACAATAATAGGATGGGAACAGAACCCAGAATAGTCATTTCAGAAAGACTTTTGTCTTATATCTTAGTGGTTAGTGTTGAAATGGTTTCTCACACACACACACACACACACACACACACACACACACACACACACCCCTCCCCCCACCAAGAGAGGCAGCAGATGATATGCTAGTCTTTCAAGCTGAATGACAAACCTTTAGTGGAGTGTTAGATCAATTTATTATGCTCCCCACATAGTAAGGTCATGTTTCATAAAATGTTTTAGATCTTGATGGTGTTCAGGAAATGCTACCCTCAAATATAGCACCTTGGCATAATGAATATCATAAGCTGAAGGAGTTTAAGAAAACAGCTAAAGCAGAAAGGTCACTCTGAACCAAGCCCCTCATTCTTTTCTGAAGGCAGGAGACAGACCTCCCGTGAAAAAGCTAGCCTCCCTGTAGGAAGGAAGACATCTTTATCAGCAGAGACAAAGGACTTAGGGCTGAGGTTACAATAAACTTGTTACTTCTTCCCCATTTTACTCTCCTTAGCCCAAGTCCCTAGTGAATTCTACACAAATTCACTTTTTCTTGGTCTCAAAAACGAAACTTCTAAGCTTTGATCACTTCTTCATTTATTCATTGTCTTGTGAAGGCTCACATGTACATGTGAAACTTCAATAAAATTTGTAAGCATTTCTATCAATCTGTCTTATGTCACTTTAGATCTCAGACATAAGATTGTTGAGGACAGAGGAAAACTTTTCCTTCCCTACAATACATAAAACAAGCAATGTGTGTCATGAGTTCTCTTGAAGAGTATTTTCACAGTGGGTCTTGAATCAAGTAAGCTTGAAGATCTGTGGTGCTGTGGTTGAGAGCACAAGCCCTGGAGCTAGCTTGCGAGAGTGTGACTGCTAATAGAACTCTTCCTGAACTGTGTTACCCAGGGAAAAGTTTTTTTCTTTTTTTTTTTTTTGGGGGGGGAGATAATTGCATACTCAAGTGCTGTTGTAAGAGCACTTACATATCGATATCCTGTGCTTATTTTAACTAAGTTCCCCCATTAAGTAACATTTTGCAAAACTAAAGTACATATCTCAACTAGGACACTGACATCAAATTAGTCAAAACACAGAATGTTTCCATCCCATCAGAGATCCCTTTATTGCCCCTTTATAGTAATACCCACCTCCAGCCAGTACCCTACCCCTTCTTAATCCAGGGCAACCACTAATCCTCTTTCCATTTTGTCATGCAAGAATATCATACAAGTGGAACCATTACAGTTTGAAGCTTTTTACAGTTTTAAATTAAAAATTACAGTTTTAAATTGGCTTTTTCACTCAACATAATTCTCTAGAGATTCATCCAGGTTGTTGTGCATCAACAGTTTGTGTATTTATCTGCTGTGTAGTACTCTACTGGGGAAGTTTCTTACCTTCCACAAGTCTAGTTTTCCTTATCTATAAAATGGTCGGTTAAACAAGCTCTTATTTGGGATATGCTAAGGATAAAAACCACCTTTACCTATTAAATTTATGGTCTGCCACAACTATGTTATTTAACAACTTAATTTAAAATGAATCTTTATTATGTGGCACAATGCGAGGTGCTAAGAATCTCTCAGATATGTTCCTTCCATTTTTCAAAATAGTGGACATCAAGTCTTTACTCAAAAGAAAGTATACAAGGAACCAGGTAAGTAATCCTGACCAGGTAATATTTCACACAGGTGTGTTATTAAACTAATTCAAATAACATCTGGACTATTTCAATTCTTAGAGAGATGGGTAGTGACCTGGGTAACTGCAAACTCGTAGAGTTTTTATAAAAAGTTTGTAAAGAGTATAAAAGGAATTCAGAGATAGTCAACTATGTGCTTTTTATTATTTCATTTAATCTTTATAATAATTTTCTAGTGAGTTTGAAAACTCAGACACAAATAGCAAATAATGAAGTGCGATGTCAGGTAACTGATATTAAAAGCATGATACAATTCCAACCTAACACATATCCACTTCATAGACATACTTTACAGACACATTGCATGTACAACCAGTCATCACTGCAAGAAATCACTTCACCAGAAAAATCCTCAGTCTTGCCAAATTAAAGACGAAAACACTAGAAAGTTATTAATAGTTCAAGTCCACAACCTCCTAGAGTTTGTAGCCATTTTTCACTTTGGCCAGAAGCCAATGTTAACATTTCACTTGTTAAAAGGTCAAAAGTTACACTTATCCATAACAACAGATAAGAAACAGAAATAAAACAGCTGAGCAGTGAAAGTCTCCTGCAGAGACCTGAGTCTATGTACACCACTAGTTTTCTCAGAGCAGAAGTTGGGATCTTCCTTAGACCCTGTGCGGCTGTGTATGGGTAATATCCACAACTCATTTTTAGTCTTGTTTTAAGTACTCACTTGCAAAGAGTCTAGATTAGGTAATACAGTAAAATTTTAGTATGTCACATAACAGAAATGAGACAAGTACAAAAAGAATGAAATAACTAAAAAAAGTGACAAGTCATTTCTCTCCCCCCGTTTGAATATATTTTTTAATAACCTTACAGAGGATCTTTCTGTAAATTAGGTTCTTGGCTAACATCATATATACTTAACTGGTAATTTACTAAGGTCATCAAAATGTTGACATAGTTTAAATATTCTAGGTTTTTATGTGTTTATAGTTCATCTTATTTCTCTTTTTGAATTCACTTATGACAATCACACACTGAAGTTCAGCAAACATAATAAGAGGAGGGTGAATTAGAGTAGGCTTGATTCTTGCATTAGTATTTGTGTTAAAGAAATGGAATTTTGCCCAAGCTGAGTAAGAGGTATTTAAGAAGGGCATAATTCGTTGTCTTTTATGTATCATTTTTCTTTAGTAGTTGGTCTGTGAAGGGCTCCAAACTGTAAACCTTTATGGTGCCTGGCAAAAAAAAAAAAAAAAATAGCAACTCACTGAATAAATCAACACAACCCTCCTCACTGATTTGCCTTTTCATTAATTTATATGTAACTAGTTATTTTGAAAGCAGAATCAAAGATGGAATAAAAAGTTTATAAGAAATGACATGAAATTCAGGATCATATTTTTTCTGTACTTTTCAATTCAAAAAAAGTACAGAAGATATTGTGGGGCACCATTACAGAAAGAAAACTGCCTTAGATTTTCTGGTGTGACCAAATCTACTGCGGACTGTTCTCTCCCAGGTCTGATACAGATACCAAGAAGTTTAAGACAATCTTGGCTCTTATATATCCTTTAGCTAGGATGATAAACATGTAAGAATTAGAAAACAAGTAAAAGCCTTAAGCTGCAAATTCTGCAGGATGTGAGTGGAGCGATGAATGTGGGTCAAGACTGTCAGCAGCAATTTGTGGACTCTAACTCCAGTCTAGACTAAAGGGGCTGGAGGGAAGGTCTGGGAGGGATGCCACCCAGGAATGAGGCAGGAGAAGAGAGAGGGCAGCTGGGCAGTAGAGTTGGTGATAAGGCCAGTCTGGGCACATAGGGGTAAACATGTATATGTTAGAAGTGTGTGCTGGAGTCAGAGACCACTACTTGCCTGGCAAAATGGGAGAGTGTAAAATAATAAACTTCGGTTTTCCATTTTATTATAAAATGTGTAAATCACCATAGGTCCCTAAAGTCAGGTACAAGTTACAGAAAAAACAATGGTTGGTTTGGGGAACTGACTAGAACATATGAGCTACTTTTCAAAATAATTGCTCTATCCCTGGACCTAATACTTGACCAAGTGTAGGAAAGCGCTTATGGAAATCTACCCATCAGAGCACCATTCCAGAGCAAATACCTTAGATTCTTGGGATCTGTTTTTCACTTTTGTAGAATTCACAGAAATATATACACATTTTCATGAGTGATATATAAAAAAAGAACAAATGAAAAAAATAGCCACAGAAGAACTCAATATAATTTTGAATGTGCCTTTTGCACACATTACTTAACAAATATTATAAAGGAAGAACATACACATACATAAATGCCACTTTATTTGGAATCACAAGGATAAAGATTTAAATGAAAGACTGAAAACCCTAATTCTGTATGAAGGATCGGCAAGGGAAATCTGGCAAATGTATTACTGCTCCAGTTACTGCCATGGAAAATAAAACCTAAAGCTGACACTTCCTCTTTTAGAAAACAATCAAAGGTGGTTAGAAAGCTTAAAAACAAAACAAAACAAAAAAGGAAAGAAAAAAAGCTGAAAGATGTTGGCGTGGCACGCACCTTCTGTATCATCCCGCATTTGCTCCACCAAATCTGTCAAATCCTCCCAAGAGTCTTTGCAAACGGCAAAAAGAAAGGAAAAGAAAGAAAAGGTCATGCAGGCCAAGAAAGAAAAGTGCTATTAAAAACAAGATTTCAAAAGGGATAACTGAAAGGGAGGTTTTTAGAACTCTTTCTGCTTAACCCAGAGATTAACAAAGGTGGGAATACAACCAAGGAGACATACCACTCTGTAAAGGTATCAACCATGGTCATTAAATGTTTCAAAGATAAGATTAGTAATTTCAAAGTTTCTAATAAAAAGGAAACAACGATGCATATCCCATGAAAAAAGTAACAGATTTTTTCCCCCCACTGAAAATAAAAAATTAAGCTCCTTGTATTCCAAGCATGTACAACATTGACGGCATTCAACATTTTGATCACTTCAGTAAAGCTGAACAACACATACTATTTCTTAGACTAAGGAAAAAATCATGATGCAATCTAGTGACTTTTAGAAATAACCAAAGAAAAATCTAAACACCTTTCAAACCCTTCCAGTTCTCCCCTCCCCCACCCCAAAGAGAAAGATGCTGTTTTGAAGATAAGATAAAATAAATAATTTATCATCAACAGACATGTTTATTCAGTTAAAAATACAGTATTCTCTCCTTTTAATGAGTTCAATGTTCTTATATACAGAATATTCAATGTAAGGTAAAAGCAGGAAAGAATTAGATTACAGATGTGGTAGACATTAACAGATAACAATAGCACTAAGAACACTACTCTGAAATGTTTTGGGAATCTAGAAGCGTTTTTAATTTTTAATTAAATGGATTACCCTTTAGTTACTCTGAGGCAGAATATCGACAACTGTAATATTCATACATAAACACACAAAATCATATGAATTCATGTGAAAATACACAGCAAATAAAGGAAAGTTCTGAGAAGATGAAACAACAAAAAGGAATGGGCAAAGAATACTTTGTGATAAGCCTTCCTTCTTGAAAAATATCATCAGGTAACTTAGAATCATCATCTAGGAAAAGATTTATTACACTGTCACCAGTTTATTAAATTATCATTGTAATTATTTCCTTAATTTTCAGTTGTTATGGTACAGTGATTTTCAAGTAGACTGTGTAGACAGTCTAGTGTTGAATATATGCCAGCTGTCCTGTAAAGATACACAGTAAGATGCAACTATATTAGAAATTAAAATTCAAAGTTAAATAAACAAAGTTAAGCAAACGGGAATCTAGTAATGTGACATTTGAATAAAGTGGAAAAGAAAACTTTGTAAGGCAAAACAAGACTTCAGACCAAATACAGTTTCCACCTCTACCTGAAATGTAATCTTTAACTGGGCTATCCAGAATTGCCTGGTTAGCACTAACAAGGCAATCTGCTTGAAACCCTTACGTTCCTCATAAGGAGATGACTTTAAACAATCCCCCCCCCCCTTTTTTTTATCTCACATTCTGCTTATAAAGGCATTTCATTTTGAACAACTCTTTGCAGCTCCTTTTCTTTTGCTAGATGGGTGCTACCCAATTCACAAATCATTCAATAATGCCAATTATATCTTCACATTTACTCAGATGAGTTTTATTCTTTAACAACAAATTACCTGGTTAGGTCAGACATAAAGATAATATTTTAAAAGGCAAGTACATTTGTATTGTCCTGCAATTAAAAAGTCTAGAAGTGAATGATTTAGGAAACCAACAACAAGAATACAGCTCAGAAAGCCAGGATTAAATACCTAACTTCCATCAACATGCCAAACACATCACTTTACATAAAGTACTAGGCGGCCTGATGGCTCAGAGAACAGACTCAAGAGTTAGAAAACCTGGACTGGCATCCTAGTTCTACCCTGTAGAGATGGATGACCTTCATCCAGGTAATTTCTTTCACCTCAATTTCCTCATGTATAAAACAGGGAAAAGAACAGTACCTTTTTTATAGCACTTTGTGAGAAGTAAAGAGTAAACATAGGTCCAAAATCCTTTATCTGGGGCTTCCCTGGTGGCACAATGGGTTAAGTAACGCACTATGAAGCAGACCACAGGCACTGTAGCATGAGTTTGATCCCTGCTGCCTGCCGGGGAGGGGACCCACATGGCGCAGCAGACCTCTCCTGCCTTGCCCCATTTCTCTCCTCAGCAGTGTGTTTCAGTCAATCTGCCTGCTCTGTTCCCCATTCTGTCTTTGGTGGATCCTCTTACTTAACCCCAACACACCTCTGGCCTGCACCCCAGCTCTCGTATGCATAAATAAATCTTTAAAAAAAAAAAAAGCCAAAATCCTTTATCTGACTACTTTCTGGCAAAACCTTTTTAAAATTTGGAATTCTTGGCACATACTGAGGCCAACAAATAAGCTAGCAGGATCTGGGACAGTACTGCATATTCAAGTGCACTAGTATTTCTGCAGAAAATTACTGATTTAATAGGACAAATAGAAATTACTCATGCAGATTAAATAGGTTAAAGAGAGACTATACAGTCTTCAACAAATCCAGACCATATTTTAGGCACTAAATGAGTTCAGGCAAATTTATGAAAAATGCTTTTTGATTTTAGATCTTTTTTTAATTTTGGAATTGTGGATATGTGTATGTAAAAGCACTGTGTCATAAATAGAAAGTATGTGCTGGCTACTAATACTTCACGATAAATTAGTGTTAAAATACATTGCTGATAATCTACATGTCATTTTCAGGTATAATCCCAACAATATAAACAGGTTTATATCACGTAAGATTATAGATTCTTAAGAATGTACTCTTTCAACCACCATCATCAGTTGCTCTATATAGCTGCTATGTGACCTTATGACAGTCAGTAAAATAAACATTCCCATTTATTTTCTTTAACTAGAAATCACACTTGTCATTGAACAAAATAAAAGACTGCCTTATTAAAGCAAAATATAAAGATCCTCCAAGTTATCTTTCTGACTCTCCCATTGGCATGTCCCACTAGAACACTTTCCTGTTATATCCAGACATTATCTTTTATTTCGTTTTTAAAGAAAAGTTTGAGCTACAAGTGTTGAAATGATGGAGTCAATTTAACATGGCCTTCCTCCCTTGAAAAATTTTCTCATTTAAATTTGTATTTCATTTTACTTTAGCATGCTCAGGATTTTATCAAAATACAGAACTGATACCATGCCATTCTTTCATAAACCCAAAAGACGAATTTAAAAGATTTTTTAAAAAATTGGACCTTTTGGAATGTGTTGAAAATATTGAAACAATTACAACAAAAAAAGTATCTAATGTATGAGTCAAAGAAGTGGATAAACACTGTCAACTCTTTACTCCTAGAACTTTTCATTTTTTTAGGAATAACACTTTACCGTCTTGAGCATTTTTTTGCCTGGTTGAAAAAAACTATATAACTTTAATTTGTGTCATAATAATACACATTCTCAAGTTGTAGAGAGGGAGTAATTTTAATTAGTAAATTCAGAAGATTCATCTGGATTAAACTTTTTCTGTAGAGAATACACAATTCAGAATTGTATAATTCAGAATTGTTCCAGACATACACAATAAATGTTAAATGGTAAAGGGGACTTCCAAAGTTACTCTGGCTCAAGAGACACAATGAGTCTCAGTTCCCACAGAACATACTGATGCACGAGGAAAGGAGTGCAGAGCTTAGAAACGCTAAGGCTACTGCTTTGGTGGGTTCCTGAGGTGGTAATGATCCACCAGGGCCACTCCCCATTCCAGACACTTGGGTCAGATGGTGAAAAATACTGAGTCTAACAGACTTCAGTCATCTTATTTGTGTAACATACATGAACAAAGACTTCTTATTTTTAAACCTGAGAGAAACAAGACAAGGCTGAAACTATACAAGGGCCTCAAGCTAGGAAACTTAGCTCATTTGAGGCTCACTTAACTAATTTCTTGGCTATCATTCTGCTTCAGGTCTAAGAATGAATAAATCAGCAGGTTGATTTATTTACCTCTGGAAATACATAGCTAGGTGGTTCTAAAGAAAACAGCAGTGTTTCTGATGGAAGAAGGGCCCCTGGCTTTGAAGTTCAGGCAGATCTGGGGTGCAGTCACTGTTCTAATGCCTCAATGGGCCTGTCTAGTTTCTTCATTCTTCTCTGGGTGACAGAAATGGCAGCAGCTCCCACCCTCTGGAGCTGTGCTTATAAGGGCTCAAAGTACCCCTTCTTTGTTTACACATCCACAATGATGAAATCTTTCTTTTCCATATATCCACCTTAAACAGAATACAGATCAAAGCTTGGAGACAAACGTAACACAGCTGAGGCCAGGAGTTTTATTAGTTTCTTGGGGGAAACTCTTCCTGAAGCCCCAACTACTGATCCCAAATAACATCTTGAGACTTAAAAAAGAAGTAAAAAAATATTTACTCAGCACATCACATGTTCTCAATGTTAATTTTATGTTCACAAGAAACCTATGTGTGCTCTGTATTTTGGTTTGGTTACAAAATGGATTCCTCTACATACATGTGCTATAATTATTTGAAGAAAATAGAAGAAATGGGATTTACAAAAACCAACTAAATAGTCACCATGGGGTAAAAACCAGGTTAAAGTAAACAGACTAAATGACACGTATAACAGCTGTAGTACTGCTCAATTAACAATAATATAATTAACATGGTATCATAATAAAAATCAGCAAAGGAACTGTCAAGTTAATTCTGAAAAATACTATGAGGTCCTCATCTAATAAACCACTAAATTTAGGTCAAGTTGTATCTTTTCCACACAGTATAGTAAAAACAAAAATATTAGTAAAGATACACAGGAGGTTCTATAAAAGGAATATTAAGATATCGCCACTTCGAGGATGTGGAGAAAAAGGAACCCTGGTACACTGCTGGTGGGAATGCAAGCTAATCCAACCATTATGGAAGGCCGTATGGAGGTTCCTCAGTCTACT
>JAGFMF010011712.1:2970038-2986418 GCA_019455555.1 Galemys pyrenaicus | reverse complement strand
GTTCTGCTCCCCACTCTCTGTGGTGAATCCTCTCACCCCCACACCTCTGGCCTGTACCCCAGTGCTTGTATGCATAAATAAATAAATCTTTAAAAAAAATAAAGTTTAGTTACCATAAATCATAATACTGTGATAAATGTGTAAAATTTTTTATAACTCTCATTATTTCCTCAGGATAGATCTCTGTTACAATTATTGAGAATTAAGTTTTGAAGGTCTTGATTCACATTGAAAAAGCAATTTCCAAAAAGGCTGAACCAATATGAACTCCTACTAGCATAACTCATGTTATCCTAGTTTTTACATACTTTCATTAGCACTGAATATTATTCAACGATATAAGCTTCTATTTTCTAATCTTTTTAAAAAGATTTATTTATGCATACAAGAACTAGGGGACAAGCTAGGAATGTGTGTTGCGGGGAGGTGAGAGGATTCATCAGAGACAGAGTGGGAAACAGAACAGGCAGACTGACTGAAATACACTGCTTAGCGGGTGAGACAGGAGAGGTCTGATGCACCATGTGTGTCATCAGGGTTCGATTCCCTGGCCGGGGATCGAACTCCTGCTACAGTGGCTGTGAATACTTCATAGTGAGGTGCTTAACCCCTTGTGCCACCCAGGAGGCCCGTAAACTTCTATTTTCTAAATAAGATACAGTGAATCAGAAATATGAAACACTTTTTAAAATACCAGCAGAAACCATAAATTGTGTGTAACAGGAAAACTTAAAAAAAATTTTTTTTAAAAATGAATTATTTTCTGGGACTGCGGTATATTACAAGTTCATCTTAAATAGTATATGGTACTATGAGACTTCTGAAGGAGACAGAAGAAAAGCTTTCCCCCAAAGAAATTTCTATACAGTTTCAATATAGTGAGGCAGGCAGTACCCAAGGATTCAGGGGGTAAGAGTGCTGGATCTGTTAAAGGCAGTCAAGGGTCCTTTCCCTTCCTTAGTTAATGTCAGCATGAAGACTCTCAGTTGGAATAATGTTAATAATAATAATAAGGGTTTTGGTAGAGTACAGAATCAACGGCCTAGCTGGAATAGGTAAGTAATAAAAGGAGTTTGGAAAAACATGGAATAAATAGAATTACATGAACAAGAGCACAGGAAGCTTAGCTAAACAGTAAAAATTACTATTTCAAACAATCCATAATCATGAGCATTTTTGTTTCCACAAACAGTTTTCACTTCATTTTCTAAAATTTTAATTTAGCACATAAATTGCTACTTGCAAGTAGGGTCAGTGTGCTGTTTTTGCTGTTTGGCAGTGTCTGTGCAACTATGTAAATCTTTTCAAGCACTTCATAAAAAATGAAAGCAAAGAGGAATAAGAAAGAAGATAAATAGCTAAGGTCTAGAATGTAACTGATGACAATCACCAAGCATGCTCCAAATGACATTTTTGGTCTCATCTGAATGCTTATTGGCCAGCTTAGGCCAGCCAGCATTGTGCTCCATTGTGTTCGGGTCTGCTGGAAATGTCACCAGAGTCTGGTAAGATGTCCTGAGTACATGCAGATCTGTTGCTGCACCTATGCTCGCTGAATTCTGGTATAGGAGGGCTGCATTGAGGGTTGAAGTTTGAATCCTGGCTTTACCACCTACTGCATTCCCGAACATCAATTTGTAAAATGGGGGTAACAATACCCTGGCTCAAAAGGCTGTTGAGAGGATTATATGCAAGAATTTTGAACATTGCATGCCTGTATCTTTCAAAAAGATAAGGATTTGATTACATAAAGAAATGAAAATAGTAAGTCTAATCACATATTTCCATATTACTGGAATATAATATTGATTTATTACTTTATTAATTAGGAGAAATGATTCTTATTAATTCCTGTACAAAACGACTATTAAAACCCACATATTATGTGACTTTGCACATGCATAGAAGTAAATGCACAAGTAATTAGTGAACTTATTCACTGTTAAAACTCTTCAGATTTTAATGTTAAAGAATTAATAATGTGTGCAAATGGGCCTCCCCTGGTGGCGCAGTGGGTTAAGCAACACACTATGAAGCAAATTGCAGCCACTGCAGCACGAGTTCGATCCCTGCTGCCGACCAGGGAGGGGACCCACATGGTGTGGCAGACCTCTCCTGCTGTGCCCGCTGCTCCCCTCAGCAGTATACTTCTGTTGATCTGCCTGTTCTGCTCCCCACTCTCTGTGGTGAATCCTCTCACCCCCCCCACACCTCTGGCCAGTACCCCAGTGCTTGTATGCATAAATAAATAAATCTTTAAAAAAAAAAAAAAGAATAATGTGTGCAAACAGAAGAGAAAAAAAATTGCTATTTTATCACCACTCCTAACATTTTGTCCCTTGTGGAGCACGTGATTTTATTAATGTTTCTGTTTAAAGATATGAAAACTTACTGGAAAGGGAGCCTATAAAGGAACTGAAAATACATCTAAAAATCTTTCAGTTCTGGTGTTTGGCTCTCTCCAAGTGCTGCCTACTCCCTTCCCCTACAGCCCTTGCCTCCAGTTTATGCTCAGGTAACTCCTGCACATCTTTTAGGTCTTATCTCAAACATTATTTTAACTGGAAGTCTTCCCAGGAGTTACCTAAGACTAGAGTTCTGGCTCTGCACCTACCATCCTGTAGAAACAACTGCAGTGCACTGATCACCATTTCAGTTATCTGAAGCACCTCCTCAGACATACATACTTGACATTATTGTCAAGATCAGAAACTACCCAGGAATGGGCTTGTTAACTGTGTTGTAACCTTAGGATCTAGCTTAGGGTGGGATGTAAAATAGCAGAGGGATACTTATATATATGTTGAATGAAGGGCCCAGGGTGATTTCATAATGATAAAAACTGCAGTTTTTAAAGTATTACAGTTTTTTCTCTTAGGTTTCAACCCACACCAAGGATTTTTCTCCTGAAAAAGAGTGTTCATAAACAAACATTAATATACAATTTTTAGGATCATGGTTCCCAGGTTTAGAAGCCATGCACTAGTATGATATGACTTCATACTGTTAAGTTTCTAACTAAACAACCATTTGGCTTCCCCTGCCAAAATATCCACTGGACATGCACTTTTTTCACTAAAATATATGCAGTCCTCAGACAGGATGGGGCTACACTAGCATACACTGATACTAATGAATAAAAGTACATAAGTAAATATCAAAGGAGTTATCTTCCACAGTCACTGACTAACACTAGTCATTTCATTGTCAGGGGATTTTTCCTCACTTATTATATCACATCAATAGATAGATGTGAAACCCAATGAAGTGGAAAAACCTGCATCCATGCTGTCATATGGGAAATGTGGTCACTTTGAGTGCAATGGCTTTGAAATAGGATTGTCCTTTGGCAACTATGCAGTAGGTTTACACTTGTTTTCACAGTGATTTACTGTGAAATCATTGAGGACAAGGGCTGTTTCTTAGTTCCTAGAAATAGACTTTTCATCAAAGGATACTTAATAAATATTTCTGATATCTGACAGATCAAAACACATTCCTTGCATGTAGTGCAGTAAATTATTACACTCAGATGTTTCATGCAAGCTATTTCTTTAGTATAAATGCCAGGTATTTTAACTGAAGACTAAGGCAAATGCAATGACTAGGGGGAAACTGCACTGTTATGCAATAACAGCATTTATAAAGCTTCCCGTCGTGGGCGGCTATCCACCGTAAACCTCAAAGACTTGAGCAAAGGTTCTCTTCTCAGTGTGTCTGTTCAATGTATCATTTCTTTATGGCCTGTCTCATTATTTTTGAGAAGAACATTTTCTAAGTCAAAAAATTTAATCACAAAGCTTATAGCTACCTTTATAACCAAATTCTATCATTTATTAAACTAATCATTTGAGCATTACCTCTCAATGTTGAAGTCTCCATTTTTAAAAGGTTAGGAAAACAAGTATTTCTTGATAATTGAACTTTATTTTTAACCAATTACTTTCTTGTTTATAGAGGCACAAGAAAGGACAATGGTCAGACATAAATTTAAGCTTAATTTAAATTTAACATTAATATGTTCCCCTTTATCCAGTAAACACCTATATGAGACTGCCCCAGGAGGTTAGGCATAAAAACAGAAATACACATTAAAATGGTAATACGTTTAAGAATGTGGCTTAAACTCAAATTGTTCCATGAATAACAACACAAATAAACTTTACATTATTTCATTTAATCTTCCTAATCTACTATTAAGCAGTTATCATACCTAACTGCTTGCTATACCCAGTTCCACCATCTTGTTGAGTACTGTTTGCAATGTACCACCTGCACCCCCATATCTGCCTGGTGGTCACCTAGTTTTTTCTCAAGGTCCAGTCCAAGACTCATTTACTTGATGAAACCTTTCCAGAAGCTTTTCCTGTCCTATGACTCCTGTGGAGTTAATCCCAGGGTATTAAGGAGAAATCTACCTGCAATCAAAGTTGTTGCTGGAGATTTACTTCTAGTTTTAAATAAAAGTGTATTTTTTAAAAGGAGAGAGAATATTTTCTTGACCATCAAGAAGTACTGAAATAATGAAGTGACTGCATTAATTTCCATGTAGTTAAGGGTTAAGTTAGACAGAAACTCCAGGTCTACACTGGCCTTCACTGTGGCCTGCAGAGTGAAAGGCAGAACTGTTTTCAGAAAACAAAACTTCTACTGCTGAGGCTACACACAATCATTCTACTTTATTCTCTTAAGAGGATATGTTATCCTTTTTAGCCCATTTTCTTTCATGGGAGCAAGGGGCCCCACTGTGTGGCCAGATGTCATTCCCTTTATGAATTAGCCAGGAAGTATTCTGTGAATACTCCCATCTGTCTAGGCACAGATGCTCCGTTTGTCAACAAGGTGAGAGTCACAAAATCACTGGCCTGATGACCACCACTTAAATGCTGATAGCAAAATTAAACTTAACAGTTGTCACTGGTATTAACATTAAAGCAGATATTCCTTGATCCAAATGACTGTTTAGCAGTTAGCCAATGAAGCAAGAAATAAAAGCACAACCAGGTTTCTTCTCATTAAACCTACAGACAGATACTTACCTGTTCCTTGTTTTCTTTTATTATTCACATTTCTAACCATTTGAAATTGTTGCTTCTCTTGCCCAAATTTAAGACAAAATTCCAGAATTCACTGTCAGTATTTCCCTATTTTTCTCCATATCCTCAAGAGCTGATTATAACATGTTAGAAACCTCGTATTTGTCTGTTTTCTCGTATCAAGAGGATATGCCACTTGTATCTTAGGTTGCAGGTCTCATATACTTTCTGTCATAAATTTCTCTATCAAAATTTAAATAGCACCACTACAAATGTGTACATGAACCAAAGAGCTCACTTTTGCGCACTCATAGGTCTCTTGTTCAGAAAAAAAAAATACTGAAATTGTTAAAAATTATTTTTGAGACTAACACTGATTTTACAAGTAAGGGAACACTTCATATTGCATGACTTTCCAAATATTTTTTTAAAACAACATATGCAAAGTAAGGCATTTGCTAAAAGACTTCATGTTAGCCTTCTAAAAATACATTATTTTTCCTTTTTGTTCTGAAAGATTTGGTGACTGTTTTAAACAGTATTGGTATTATATGAAATTCTAGCTAACGTTTCCCAGCATTTGTGCAAATCAACATGTAGAGCCAAGAGAAGCTGTCAAAGTGGCAATCAACTGTAAAAAGACTCAAAGGTCTTAAGAACTATTTAAAAAATGCCCTTAAAGACACACCCCAAAATGATTGTTTTGTGTTGTGATGTTAACTCTTTTTAAAACTTTCTCAAGGTTAGGGCAGAAAGAGCACAAGGGACTGAGGTGATGGTGCACTGGTGAAATGGTGGTAGGAAACCCAAGGGGACCACAATTGATGTCAAATATATATCAATCAAGGGGAAAAAAATTAAAACTTTCTCAAGGTTAAATATGACTGGGAAACCAAAACCCTTATCAGACATAAAATCTGAACCATGATAGGATTCTAACACAAGGTCAAGGACAAAAATCACTTTTCCTAACATGATTTACTATGTGCCATTTACATTATGCCTTCTGTTCAGCAGTTACCCTAACCACCAGGTGGATATTTATGAATTCTCTCATATGAGAGCATTTCTGCCTTCATTGTTTAAAACACTAGCTAAGAGGCCACTATATAAAAAAAAAAACAATTTACAGCTATAACTCAAATGAACACTCTGCTTTATGGTATTGAATTAAGAACTTTATGAGGCAGAAGCTGGAAACCTCTCATAATTTAGAAAAGATTCTTGGATAAAGTCCTGAGTCAAGAAACCACAAAGGTTTAAACGAGTCTGAGAGTGCAAATTTCAAATGGGTCATCACAGTTACAACAAATAACATTAAAAAATCAATGGCCAATAGATCCCATGGGTAGGGGTTATCTTATTAATCATGTTTAACCTTCTTAAGGCATTATGATCTTAAAAGAGTCTACATTCATTAAACAGGGCTAAATACAAAACTGTTTTCTCATCTAATAATCCATATTATCAAAATACATGATAATGTTTTACTAAATGATCTCTAGATGTCATAGTCTCCTTAACATTATATCCTGATAAGATACCTCTTGGGTATTTCAACTCTATCACATACAACCCTGTAATTACAGTCGTATTGTTTTAACTTTATTAACCACTACAACTTCTATAATATTCTAATATATAATTCAGGTTAACAATTTTTTCATTATTGTTTAGGATCACATGTGATAAGTGACCTCAAATATTCTCCTAAGAGGCTAAAAGACAAAGAACTCTCAGCAAGTACCTGCATATTCTGAAAGGACATCTTGGGGAGCACAGAAAAAAAATTTGTTTTGTCAATAAAGGAGAGAAGGGGAGCTGGGTAGTAGGCAAGGATGAAAAGTCTTCAGGGTTGTTGTTAATAGTTTAGAATATGGGTCCTTCCTACCTCTCCCTGCCTCCCAGCCCACGGAAACAATGAGGATGCTGGTGAGATATGAGTGGACAGAGTCTGACCATACCTTCATGGGTAGGCTCTGGGTCAGGTGTAAGTGAGATGTCATCCAGCTCTCGCAGGCAGAGCCATTCTCCATCCATAGACACTCGGAATTTGCAAAGGTAGATGGTCTCCATGGCAGCCTGTGTGATCTTGTCAGTGGTGGGGGTTGGCATATCGGTTGGAGGCGTCAGAGCAGACATGATGACTCAGCTGGGACCACAACACACACACACACACACACACACACACACACACACGAAAAAAATAAAAACTCCTTACCACCCCCCCACCCCCCAAATCCAAAGCTCTGGAACAAAGCTTTTCAGAAAAGGGGTAGGGAAGGTTAATTAAAAAAAAAGAAAAAAAACCCACAAGAACCAACTGTTTAAGATAAATAATTCTATGCTGTCTTTTCTCTTAGACAGTTCCTACCACTCGGCAAAATAAGATGATTGTCTTCCAGTTTCCTCTTCTTTTAGCTTCCCTTCCCTACCCCCTTCTTTTTCAGCAGAGCTATAGGCTTGAAATCCTGTACAGCCTATGCCACCATAGCTGGCTTTAAAAAACTGGCCTCTGCATGAATAAGTGAAAAATCCTCCTTCTTTGTGCAGGAAAAAATACAGAAGAAAAGAAAAACTGAACAAGAAATAAACCTATATTTTCAATTTAGTCTAAAAAAATCCTTAACTGCAGAAATCACTTCCAGGATCTGCTCAGAAGAGCCGGGATGCTGAGTTCTAATAGGATTGGTTGTGCGCAGTAAGCAGGGTGTTGACCAAAATGGCTGACTAATGAACTGAACTGAAAATTCAGGCTCATGTGACCAGCTGCTCTGAACGTAGGGCAAGCAATTCCCAGGATGCTTTATAGATGCTGCTGATGCAGGAAGAGCAATTAGGCTGTTCACTCTCATCCTGCACAACCCACTTCCAGACTGTGCTAGTCAAACTGTGATCAGACATAACACAATGCACATATCCTCATCAATTCCCCTTACTTGGGGATAGGAGGGCTGGATTACAGGAGGGTAATAATACCAGGAAATGCTCCACAGCAAAGATGATAAAAGAGGCAATTAGATTAATTTAATAAGCACATAAGTCAACTTTTTCTTTTATCCTTATACATTAACTATTAAAAAATTCTTTACTCTGTCAGAGGTGATGTTTTGAAAAAGGTAAAGCAGATTTTCAGTTTAAATATCATATCATATAATTTCTTTCTCCAAGGACAAAGACTTGACTTTTTAGCTTGCACAGAAGTGCAAGAAAAAAAAAAAGTTAAAAAAAAGTAAAATCCTTCCTGACTAGTGGCAATTTCCCCTCTTACTGACAGTTGCTGGTTGCTATGTTTGTCAGGTTTCTGCATTAGGCATGGTTTATACTTCTAACTAGAAGATAGAACTATGTTGTATTTTAAAAATTCTTCCATCCAGGAGTTTCAGATGGGCATTTGTCATATTCTCCCAAACTTAACAAACAACTCACTCATACCTCAAGCACACCTATATTATATTATCTAAATCAGGCATTTATACCATGGTAGCAGAAATGTTAAGTTTTTGCTGTCTGAGCTACATAAATAACAAAAGAGATAAGGGACGATATGGGTTTTTCTGTGAAAATGTTTTGCATAACATATATTTTCCTACTTTAGGGGAAAAATTAAGGTTTAAGAAGGAATATAAAACTTTGAGAAACAATCTCAAGATGATTTATTGCATTCTAGATTTCTTTTCAGAGGGATACCTTGATTATTAATCCTAAAAACTAAAGGAAACAAATTTTCTTTGAATATCATTAAATTCTTAATTTGAGATTGAGTTCAAAGAAACACTGAGAGCCAGATTCCATAAGTAAATAGGTATTTTTGTATTGTTAGAGGCAAAGTGGTACAATATATGGATGTATTTACACATACATACAATATGCTTATTTATAATTGGGGGAAATCAGTAAGTCACTAAGGGAAATAAAACAGTAGAGGTTTATTCATTTCTACTTAAATCTCTTCCACCATTATCTTAAACCTGGATGCAGAGCTATTCATTCCATCATTCTTTTGTTCACCAGTCACAAGAGCAAGCACGTGCATCCAGCATGCAGCAGTGCGAGGATCATTTCAAAACATAGTAAGTGGTCATTAAAACTTTAAGTCAAACTTATCTGAATTATTCTTGGAACCAGTGTAGCAAATAGCCCTACCTATCTATACACAAGGACATCAAAACTCTGGGTCACTGAGACATTCCTAAAACACAGAGCAGTTAATATGAATAAATTTGAATGCTCTAGGGTTCAATAATACCAGAGTTTAGTCTGTCACAAACCGTGACAATCTTTCCACCAACCACCCAATAAACACTTACTAATCCTGGAGAGGAGCTCTGGATTGATTACAACATACCAGCACAAGAACATGTAGGTTTTAATAAATAGGGAAACTAAGTCTCCTTATCTCAAGAGAGGAGACAGGAAAATGAACCCTCTTCTTTCCAGGCAGAGAACACAGGAGTAAAGCCAGAAAAAACTAAAATTTTTCCATGGAATGAAAAGTCCACTTGCACTGGTTATTCTTGAGTTTCCCAGTGCTATCAGTTTGAGGGGGTGTTAGCAGTCATTTCAGAAATAGGAGTTGTAGGTAGACAGGAAAACCTGTACTTCCACTAAGTTACACCTATTTGCAAGTAAACAGACTTGAATCTTCAGCATGAAAGGTTATGAACTGTTCATAAGCAATGAATTTACTATAACAAGAAGTACTATTTGTGGAAGACTAAGAAAAAGAATTCTAAATATTGCTTAGTAGTGTCTCCGTTACTGGGTTTTTACTAAGTAAACACATTTGCTTTGATATAAGGATAATATTAAGTCATTAGGAAGGCATTCAAACCTTGAATTTTTTTCCCAATTCTCTATTTTTCTTTCACGAACACACTAATTATAAGTGATATTGAACTATTTTCTCACTTCATCCCCCCATGAGAATAATGGCGCATATCTGTAAGACGGCTGTGGCCCTAAAACAGAATTAATAGACCTATGCAAAGTTCAAGTCCAAGATGATGATCTGAATTCTAGCAGTTTAAGTGCTTACACAGCCTGAATTTTCCACTTTATGATTGATCCAAAACAAACAAGATTCACAGTTCTAAGTCCTCTATTGGAGGACTAAGGCTGATTTGTTATCACCAACATCCCTGTTATACAATGTGGGAAAATTATCCCTTGAAAGAGTTATCACTTATTCAATTTCTATTTACGGTTGGGTGCTTTATTAATGCCATTATCAAATTCTCACAAGAATCCTGTAAAGTAGATACTGATATCCCCTTTTTACAACAAAAGCAAAGGGGAGCCACTCAACTGCCTGAGATCATACAAACAGCAAGCGGCAGGGCCACTCTGGTGGTGCAAGGAGTTTAAGTCTCAGCACTATGAAGCTATCAGCAGCCACTGCAGTATGAGCTTGATCCCTGGCCAGAGAGGTGACCCATATAGGGGAGCAGACCATTCCTGTGTCACCGGAGGCTCCCCTTAGCAGTGTATTTCAGTAGATCTGCCTGTTCTGCTCCCACTCTTTGGTGAATCCTCTCACACCCCACACCTCTGGCCTACACCTCAGTTCTTGTATGCATAAATAAATAAATCTTTAAAAAAAAATAGCATGTGGCAGATCTGGAATTCCAAATTGTTTCTGGTTTAGGTGCTCCCAAACTCCCATGTTTTTGTCTATATTCTGTAACTTCAGCACTCTACCCCAAAGATTAAAATTGGACTCATGGAAAATACAAAGAAACAAATAAAAGGTAAGTTCTTCATGAACTTTCCCAAATTAACAGCACTTATTATAATGATGATAATGACTGATAGGTTATTTTGTATTAGGGGCATGCTGAGTATTTGCTTCTTGAACAGTTTAAATTGCCTTTAGCAAAAAAAAAAAAGAAAAAAGTTTCCTTTATCATGATATATTGGTAGAAAACAAAACATTAGCAGAAAGATATTTTTGCTAAATTATTAGCTAATTGAATAATCATGAGTTTTTTCACCTGTTCTAGTCCTTACTGCGACCTCCCTGTTTACTTCCTTGATGCTTTCTAAGAATCAATGTCAATTATGTCCAACTCTTATGCTGAGATTTCTTCAATTTCAGATTTATGTACATAGTGGGTTTGTTATTACTTTGGAGATAGTCATTAATATATTAACAAATGAATGATAAAAAGTGACTACAAAATGATTATACCTGAGAGGCCCAGTTATCATTTTTTGGGAAACAAACACAACAAGGATTATTACAATACATTGTCTTTTTGTTTGTAAAAACTAACCAGCATAAGATTAGAAATTACTCTTACCTTAATAACTAAACCTGTTCATGGATCACTGGCGGGAGACAATGATTTACACATGTAAAGCTACCAATTACTTTTTTAGGGGACCTTGGGAAATTTACCCACCTCTTCTCTCACTTTATTCAGTAATAAAAAGGAAACTAAATTTTTATTCACAAATGTCTCTGTAAGAAGCGCTTTGCACACCCACTATACATTTGTTGAAAACAGCACCTACAAAATATCAGACACTCAATAAACACTTTTTGGTATACATAGGTAATTCGAAAGTACTCTATATTCTTGCAATAGTATATTTCCCTTCTCTTTTTTACGTCAACAATGAAAATCCCAAGTTCTAGAAAATCAAGTTACATTTATATCCCAACAAACAAGTCATTCTAACACAAACTTTATTCATTTGTACTAGCTTATTAATTTCACACCCATGGGCACCTACTATGTGCCAGGAAGATGAAGAATAAGGCAATAGACAATTACAGGTATTTAAGAAATTCCTAAGTTATTGTCACACAGGTTGCTAGTCAGTATTGTTTACATGTATAAATAACTAATTCTCTATCAAATTTGTGACTTGTGAATTTCATTCATTAATGCATTTTTAGCAAGTAGGGCTTTAGTGAGTATAATAAGGAATTAGATGTTTGCTGCAACCTGAAAAGGAGCCTCCAGTGTAGCCCGTGTTTTAGCCATTGGAGGCTGTGAAGGAGGCAGAGAGAGCAGACGGAGTCTGGAGTCTGAATGCTCAGTGTATCTTAGATCCACCACTGAGAAGCAAATATAACCTTGGCAAATCACTTGTTTCTTCACTGACAAAATGGAGATAACAATTCTAACTGCTTTAGAGCTAAATGAAATAAGCAAATACTTAGCATGCCCCTTGGCACAAAATAATCCATCAGTAAATATCAGTCATTATCATCATTGAATAAGTGCTCTTGCTTTTCAGAGTTCTGGGAAGAAAGACAATAAAACCCTGTAAGGACTTGAACTAAAATTCAGTAAGGACGAATGCTCAGGGGAGGCAGAGGAAAGTAAAAAGGAAATCTAAGCAAAGGGTATGCTGGGTGGGGCATTTCTTGGGTCTTGAAGGAGGATAAACAAAGATGAACCATAACTTTACTGATTCCTATCAAATGGCCAGATTTACAAGTTCAGAAAAGTCAGTAAATGAAAGCAGATGAATGTGCAGAGTCCCTGAACAGATTCTAAAGTTAAGAGACTGATATCCTAAAGGTTAACATACTAAAACAACTTCTGCTTTCTAAATGCCTCGTACTGTCAGTTTGCCAGTCTTTCCTCTGCTATGGATTACGTATGAGGTGGCAAACTCTCCCCTGAGACCGACCCTATATTTCATTGGCACTCTTCTGACAATTGCTGCCCTGTCCATGTCGTATGAAACAAATCTAGAGTCAATCACTAACATGGACTCTGCAGAGAGGAATATCATTTTGGTCTTTGTTGGTAAAATTCAGAAAGACAATGAACTTCAGCTATAGCTATCACAGAGAGCATGACTCTATCGAGATTTACCCTCTCATACACCATTACTTTGTAACTCTAAAAGCACTTCTTTTCATATAATTTCATATAATTTGGGGCCAATTCTTTAATTCTTCTGGTGTACTACCCACCTCCCTAAATTTTTAGGAATTATGGGTTTTCTGCTGCCAGAAAAGGAGCCTCCAATGTCAGATGTGTTCCAGTTATAGGAGGCTGTGAAGGAGGCAGAGAGAGCAGGTGGATTCTGGTTTCTGAATGCCCAGTGAGCCACTTCACTCTCCAGGAAGAAGCTTTAGTAATGTTGATAAAGTTTGAGTAGAAGCATCACAAATGTGACATCATGCAGTGTTCATTAAAATGTGATACTACTTTTATTTATGATGGTGACAGGTTACCTATTGTGCAGTGACAAAGCAGCAACACAACTTTAAGTAAGTGTTTAAAATTAACTAATTTTCAAAAGAGCAAATGAGGAAATATTATTTCATTGAGCTCCCTCTGCTATACTCTCATCCACCTACTCTTTTTCTACCTGTAACTAAGAGAAATATGTTCTCTTAGTTTCTTGAAAAAATTGTTTCACACACAGATTTCTGTTAAAAGTTAAGGGAAAATACACAAGACAGAATATAGGTCAGGTGACTGTTTTGAGGTGAATATTAATCTTTTAGTTAAAAAAATTGCTTTCCATCTTTGCCACCCTGATCACTGTCTCATTCAACCTTCACTGCCTTGAACTCAAACTGGTTTCCTTAAGATCTTGGTAAGGGAGCACACACTGGTCAAGAAGATAAGCTTTGGAGTTAGACTATTCAGGAACATGAATTCATTCATTGTAATCCAACTAAAAAAAGGATAAACACTCATACAGGAGATGTTTTTAGCTCTCTGGCACATAAAAATATTCTTAAGTCACATTCTTTATTCATAATTGTTTGGGTTACAGAACTACTGTAAAACTTTGCTGCCCAAAGGAACTCTTTAGGATCCTACCCTCTACTATGGGAGAGAAGCTAAAATCAGAAACAAAGGACAGGGCCCTCCCTAGTAGCGCAGTGGGTTAAGGAAAGCACTATGAAGCAAACTGCAGCCACTGCAGCAAGAGTTCGATCCCTGCCACTGCCCAGGGAGAGTACCCACATGGTGTAGCAGACCTCTCCTGCCTCGCCCGCTACCTCAGCAGTGTAATTCAGTAGATCTGCCTGTTCTGCTCCCTACTCTGTCTCCAGTCAATCCTCTCACTGCCCTGGACTCTGGCCTGTACCCCAGCTCTTGTATGCATAAATAAATAAATCTTTAAAAAAAAAAAAGAAATAAAAGAGGGATTCTGCCCATAAAGAATGAATCTATGATCACCAAGAGAAGAGCAAAACAAAGTCCATGACTCAAAGATGACATCTAATATTCTGAAATTGTTGCTTTGATGTCAGGACACTGGAATAGGTAAAACAAATGAAAGAAGACAAAAGAAAAGGTGGGCCGGGAAGACAAATTATGATAGTTTAGGCAACAGTGGTAATAAAAGTGGGCTTGGGAAGGTGAGCTCCAGGCATATTTCAGGAGCTCAGGATGCACCAGTTCATTTGTGCTGTGTATGGAAAGGATACACCTGCATCTGATACTCTCATGGGTTAACTCCAGTTCTCTGGTAGTCACCAGACACACACACTGTTAGAAGATGTTGCATTTCTGAGGGTTCTCCCCTTCCCTTTTTAAGGATGCTTAAACCTGCCATTTGACAGATAGACAAAACAGCATTTAATTGATAATAGCTCTCAGCATTCTCAATACAGTTGAAAAAGAACTAAAGGCTAAAAGATTTTTACGTCACAGAACTGTGAATAGGAACACTGCTCTATTTGCAAAACCTTATCATTAAAAAAATCACAAATCACTCGGCTATAGTAAAAACTACTTGTATGAAAGGGAATGCTCAAAACGTCATAGTGGGGCCTCCCTGGTGGCGCAGTGGGTTAGGCAACGCACTATGAAACTGACCGGAGCTGCTGCAGCATGAGTTCTATCCCTGCTGCCGGTTAGAGAGGGGACCCACATGGTGCAGCAGACCTCTCCTGCCTGGCCCACTGCTCCCTTCAGCAGTGTGTTTCGGTCAGTCTGCCTGTTCTGTTCCCCGCTCAGTCTCTGGTGAATCCTCTCACCTCCCTGGACTCTGACCTGTATTCCAGCTCTTGTGTGCATAAATAAACAAATCTTTAAAAAAAAAAACAAAAAAAACAAAACGTCATGGTTCTGATGGTTTAACTTTCCCCCTGGTCTCCATCTCCTAGTTTGGGCAGATGCTTCTCTATTTATGAAACAGAACAAAGTACTTGTGTCTTTTCAAAAAGTAAAAAGCATACAGCAGATGAACTGACTAATGTGTCTTCAACTCCGGACCAGGTGCAATGCTTTTTAGAGTATTATTATATAATGAAAAAAGAAATAAGACATGAACATGGGTGATAAACTAAACTTAATGAATATAGGCATGACTATAAATACATAAATAATATAGATTAATACTTATTTGTATATTGTGTGTTTATATATATTAAACTGTGAACATGAAGTTGATTTTTTTCCTTGAAAACTCATTTCTGGGTATAGTGTAAATGAGAAAGTTTCTTCCCCACATCATGTATTCTTAGAGTGCATCTGTGAGAGACAGCCAAATTCTACAACATGCCTCATTCATTGTACTCTCCATGCTCTCACCCAAACCACTCACTGTTAAGGACTGCAGACTTTGAAGTGGGTAGTCATAGTAACACTGACAACCCTTCCCAAGGCCTTTTTCTTCTTTCTACTCCTCTAATAGCCTTCCCCATCTCAAAACTGCACAAATACAGAAAGAAAGCTGCTTCTTTGTGAGTGGGACTGCTGTATTTGGAACAGAAAAGGCAAGGGCAGAGACGCAGCTCTCTGTATGGCATTGCCTTGAACATAAATGTTTGCTGTAGCTATGGAAGTTGAAAGATGGGAAGAATAACTATTAATAGGAGCATAATGACTGGTAACTGCAAATGGTGGTAGTGTACCCTCCTTCCATTCTGCCCATCCACAAGATGATTGCTAAAGAAAGGCAATAAAAGACTGTACCGAGACATGGAAGTAGCTCCTCATACCCTTAATGAGAAATTGGTGTGGAGGGCCATATACTAAAAAAGGAAAGGTCCATGAAATTTGAACACGTCTGTGAATGCATGCAAAAGTCCTAAAGGAAAACTCAAGAAACTCAAAAGTGCTACCTCCCTATAAGGAATGGGGGAGAGGAAGGAAAGGGTGGCCCAGAAGAGGAAAGTTCACTTTGTACTCAATGTACTTTGTATTATAAAATAATGGAACAAGAAGAATAAATTCATGTGTTACATATGATTTAAAGAATCAACTGAAAAAAAAAGTCAAGGTAGAAAGCTTTGAAATCTGGGCCTCCCTGGTGGCACAGTGGGTTAGGCGGCGCACTATGAGGCGGACCGCAGCCACTGCGGCACGAGTTCGATCCCTGCTGCCGGCAGGGGGGGGGGGGCGGGACCCACATG
>JAGFMF010011712.1:2897586-2963048 GCA_019455555.1 Galemys pyrenaicus | reverse complement strand
GGCACAGCAGGAGAGGTCTGCTGCACCATGTGGGTCCCCTCTCCGGCCGGCAGCAGGGATCGAACTCGTGCTGCAGTGGTTGCGGTTTGCTTCATAGTGTGTTGCTTAACCCACTGCGCCACCAGGGAGGCCCCTATTACAAAACTTTTAGAGATCAATGACAGATGTACTATTAGCATAAGCTTCTTAGAGCTGGATCAGAGATACCACTTGGGAAGAGCTGATATTCTTTTGCACTGTACTATATACATTTATTATTATTTTAAAATAATGTATTTTTTTTTAGCCTTTTGTTTTTCATTGTGTGGTACTTGGAAAGTCTTGTTTGGAAAAAAAAAAACATTTAGTTCAAGACTTCGTGTGAAACTTCTACACTAAAAAACAAAAAAAAGGTGAAATTTAGGATTATAATAAATGTTGTAATGTATCTATGTGAATTTAATAAAGCCTCAATGTAAATGCTTTCTTAAGAACTTCTTGTTCTTCTGAATTACTAGGTTCTAATCACTATTACTGATTTATTAACTTTTTCCAAAGCATTAATTCTAAAAATCCATGTTTATTATAATACCCTTAAGAAATTTTAAGGGCCTCCCTGATGGCACAGGGGTTAAATTGGGGCACAATAGAGCTATCCATAGCCATAGAAGCATGATGAAGCATGAGTATGATCCCTGGGGAGGGAGGTGACCCACATGACACAACAGACTTCTTCTGTCTCACCCACTGCTCCTTAGCAGTGTATTTCAGTCAGTCTGCATATTCTGTTTCCCACTCTGTCTCTGGTGGATTCTCTCACCACCCATACCTCTGGCCTGTACCCCATTTCTTATATGTATAAATAAATAAATCTTTATTTAAAAAAATACAACTCCTAATGCAATCCTCTTAATTAAGAATACAGCACACTCTTGGGCTTCTCTAGTGACACAAGGGGTTAAGTTACAGCACTATGAAGTTTTGGCAGCTTCTACAGCATGAGTTTGATCTCTGGCGCATCAGACCTCTCCTGTCTTGCCTGCTGTTCCTCTCAGCAGTGCATTTCAGCAGATCTGTCTGTTCTGCTCCCCACTCTGTTTCTGATGCATCCTCTCACCTTCCCACACCTCTGGCCTACACCCCAGGTCTTCTATGTATAAGTAAATAAATCTTTAAAAAATGAATACAGTGCAATCCAAAGAAATATACTTATCTTAAGCAATATTTTTAGAATGAAAAATGACAGTTTTTTGGAGTGGTAGAAATATGGGGGCATTTTCATTTTCTACTTTTCTGGTTTGCTAAGTAATCAATAATAGATATATCACCTTAAATTAGAAAACATGTTGAGCTAATAGAAAAAAAATATATTTATTTTTGCATAGAAGAACTGGGGTGTAGGCTAGAGGTGTGGTGAGTATCTTACCACACTGTGTCTCACCAGAGACAGAGTGGGGAATAAAACAGATGTGCCATATGTGGATTAGCTCCCTAGCCAGGGATCAAACTAGGGGAGGCCACCAGGGAGGTCATGTTGAGCTATTTCAATGGAATGTTTGATAATTATATACTTTTTTATGAAGAGTTGTGTTATTGTTGTTTTATTAACTACCAAGAGCAGAGTTGTGTTCTTATGTATATTGTGAAGTAGAATTCAGGGGGTTTACCCTAAAAAGGATCATATAATTTATTCTACTGAGAGTGCTGAATATCTTAATTTCATTGCTGAAACCATTTGGTGGTTCTTTCCTATCTTGTATAACTTTACCCATTCTCGTTTTATTCTTCAAATTCTTCTAAATTTCTCTCAAATGTTCCTTCATTTTCTTCTCTGTTTTAATTGCTGTGGAGCAACTAGAATGAGTAATTTACATTTCTGAAGGTTCTAGTAATTATGTCACAGTGATTCTTAAAAACCTTCATTGGCTTCTTCAGATTTGGGATATATAACAGCTACTTCAGATCTCTCATGATCTAGTCCCTTCCCATCTTTCCTACTCTGTCTCATCCCTGTTTCCTTTGGATAAACTTTAACATGTTTGGCATTTCTCATATTGCCACAACCACTCTTCCTCCAAGATTCTACTCAAACAGAACTCAACTCTTCTTATGTAGAGCAGGTACATGCCCCTTTTGAGGTCCCATAGCATTCTGAGCAATTTATCAGTTAATTGCTCTAACTATGCCTATCTTCTAATATATTTACTCCTAATGTTAACATCTGCTGTTCTTGTCATCATCTGCTTACTTTGTTTTTTTTTTTTTAAAGATTTATTTATTTATGCATACAAGCACTGGGGTACAGATCAGAGGTGTTGGGGGGGGTGAGAGGATTCACCACAGACAGAGCAGGGAGCAGAACAGGCAGATCAACTGAAGTACACTGCTGAGGGGAGCAGCGGGCACAGCAGGAGAGGTCTGTCGCGCCATGTGGGTCCCCTCCCTGGCCGGCAGCAGGGATCAAACTGGTGCTGCAGTGGCTGCGGTCTGCTTCACAGTGCATTGCTTAACCCACTGCGCCACCAGGGAGGCCCCATCTGCTTACTTTGAATAATCCCTTCCTGCACCCAGGATATGATCCTAGCATATAAATTTATTAATCCACAGTCCACATAAAACAATATTTAAGGGTAAAGGGTAAACTTCCCCCCCCCACCCCTGCCCACCACACTTGGGTAATGTTTCCTAACTGAGGTCCCAAGGACTCCTGGTTTCAGAAACTGCTACCTTGGTATGTAAAATGTGATTAAGGTCATTTTCTTGTTCTGGGATGCAGTTCCATTGCTTTCAACAGGTTCTTTAGGGCTATCCTTAAGGTTTGTAGTTCCACGCTAATACCACATCATATATCATTTTTGTAATTGATTTAATTCATGTATGTTACCAGCTAAGAGACGGATAAATATCCATGTATCCAGAGTGTTTCTCAAAAATATGTTGTATAGGGGCCTCCCTGGTGGTGCAGGGGTTAAAGTCTTGGCATTGTCAAGCTACTGCCAGCCACTGCAGCTGCAGTTTGATCCCTGGCCAAGGAGCTAACCAACATGGCACAGAGATCTCCTGTCTGTACACTGCTCCCCTCAGCAGTATATTTCAATCTCTGTACCTGTTCTGCTCCCCACTGTTTCTGGTGAGTCCTCTCACCCCCCCCTGCACCTGTGGCTTGTATACATAATAAAAATAAATCCTAAAAGTATATGTTATGTAGATCATCTGGATCCTCAGAGGTATGTTTAAAATACAGACTCTTGGACCCATACCAAGTCAGGTAAATCAGAATATATGGAGGGGGAGGGCACATGATTCTGTCTGTTAACCTTACATACAGCAACGACAAATAAGGAAACAGGGATGTATGTTCACATAAACACATGAAGGAAGGCAAAGGACAAATGGATATGAGGGCTCTTGATAGGGAAAAACATATCTAAATTTATGAACTGATTCTTAAACCTTCTATTTAAGAACCATTATGATAGAACTAAGGAGAAAATGAACTCTTTCAAGTGAGTAAATTCTTCTTAAAGTGGATTAATAGTAACTAACACTAAGCACTGCCTGTTAGGTGCTGTTCCAAATGTATGTATATGGATTAATTATTTAAAGGCTATAATCATTACATACTCAGTGTGAATAAACTGGGACACAGAAAGGTTAAGTAGACCAAAAATGCATCCTTAGTGGTGAAACTGGGATTTAAGTTCAGTCTGGCTCCAGAGGTCAAGCTCCTGTTATCCTATCAGTGTTTCTCTTAAGGCAGAACACTAGTTTTCTTTTCTTTTTTTGTTTTGTTTTTTAGTTTTAAAAATGTTGACAATATTTAGTAGTTAACTGATAATATTTATCAAATATTTACTATCTAAAGTTTTACTTAGAAGCAAATGTAAATTCATTGTTTTCACCTTCAAAAGTAGCTGAAGGAATCAACAAAATATTTCAAATATAATAATTATATAAAATTAAAAACTGGTAAGAAAAATATACTTCTAGCAAAATTTAAAACATGTTGATTTTTGAGTGGTGGTAAATTTTCTGTAACTGCCTTTAAATTTTCATCATAAATATGTTTATAAAAGAGTGGGTTAAAAGTTTTTATAAACTGATTTTTTATCTGAAGCAATATTTCAGTGTAAATGATTTTGGAACTAGTTGAATTCTACATACTTTGAGTCATCTCTTTAGATATGCTACACGTTCATCAGTCATCCCTCAAATATACTGATTTTCACCTTTCCTGAAGGTATTTTAGTAATGTTAACTTATATTACTTTAACATATTAACTTGAAATTCTTTACTTCATACAATCAACTAGGGAAAATAACTCCGGTCATTTCTGAGATGTATCAAATATTTGTGTCAGATATGTGAAGTTACTTAAGTTACCTGGTTTTTAAGATCACAAAAATAAATTTACCAGTGTGCAAGTTTTGACCATTAGTCTATAGGTCTCATAACCCCTATGTCCTATGCGCATAACCTCATTAGTGAGGTCCCACTCCCATTTCTCCTCCCCTGCTGTATGCCTCAAATCTATAGTTTGCCTGCAAGTTTTGTCTTTTTTCTGACCCTTTGTTCAGTTTTCCTGTATTCCCCTGTAAGTGAAACCATTGGATATTTTTCTTTTTCTTTCTGACTTATTTCACTGAGTGTAATCCCTTCCAGCTCCATCCACATTGCTGCAAGTGTCATGAGAGTATCTTTTTTGATTGCTGAGTAGTAGATCCAATTATCTGTATTTGGGCATTTGCTATTTTTTAAAAAAAGATCTATTTATTTATTTATGCATACAAGAGCTGGGGTGCAGGCCAGAGGTGTGGGGCATGGGGGTGAGAAGGTTCACCAGAGACAGGTTGGGGTTGCAGAACAGCCAGATCTACTTAAGTACACTGCTGAGGGGAGCAGTGGATGAGATAGGAGAGGTCTGCTGTGCCACATGGGTCACCTATCTTGCCCAGGATTGAACTCATGTTGCAGTGGCTGCTAATAGCTTCGTAGTGCTGTGCCTTAATCTCTTGCGCCACCAGGGAGGTCCTGACATTTGCTATTAATCTTAATAGTTTGCCTGTTCTCCAGAGTTCATAAAGTAAATGTCTATGAAAAATAATCACACTGAGTATTTTACAACTCATATATTTGACAATTCATATGTTAGGGCAGTACTCAAGCATCTCTTATGGCTCTTTAAATGTTTGTTAATACTAAATTTAGAAGATGCATGCATTAAATGTAGTAATTTCTTTGTTAAGTGTTTTGCTCTTCACATCAGGCAAAGCCACTTTGTGTATAAAATAGGGTAGTACCATGTATATCCTATTCCAGAATGAATTTATATTTATTCAAGTGTTGTGACATCTCAAGGGAATATTTGATGATCTATATATCTCATACATATATATAGAGGCTTACTTTTGTACTTTCCTCAATAGAAATTTTTTCTTTTAAGATTTTTTTCAATACAGCTTTATCTATCTATATATATAGATATAAAATATATATATGGCAGGAATTTGAGGTAGAATACCAAGTCCTTTTGTCTTTTTTTGTCCTGTTCCAGATTCTTTATATTCCTTCGTGTGCTCATCCAGTGCTTCACTCTTCTAAATTTAGAATTTTAACTTCTCAAGCATTTTTATGAGTACTTTATTTTCCATATCCTTGTATAAATAGGAATCACTGTATTAGCTATAATTTGTTGAGCAACTGTACATCAGATGTTGAGCCTCATAATCCTGTAGTAAGAGCTAATACTAGGTTACTACTATATAAAAGGCCCTGTTTTAAGTATGATATATTTAATATAGTAATTATAATCTATGACATAGGTGCTGCTACTACTGTTCTTGGTTAAGATGGAAAAAAACTGAGGAACAGGGGTCAAATAACTACTCCAAAGTCACAGGTACTAAATAATGGTGCTGGCTGTTAGAAACCTCGGTAGTCTAGTTTTGTCTTGAGCTGGAAAAACTGCTTTCCACCTTGTTTTCTCTTTACTCTCACAGTACAACCACAGTCACAAAACTTCTGACATCAGTGTGTGGACTTTCTCTCCACCAAGAAATTTTCTGTTAACACCAATTGGTATCCTTTAGTTTTTTACTCCATTCTGACACTCTCTGGAGAGTGTCAGGTTCAATAGGTTGAAGCGTTCAGTCCCAACAAGACTGTTTCCTTCACCCTCTCACCTCCCGCACCTCTGGCCTGTACTCCAACAAGAACTGTACTCTAGTTCTTGTTTGCATTAAAAAAAAAAAAAAAAAAAAAGATACTACCTGTGCTTCTGACCCACTGGCTATAAATCTGGTTCCCATGTCTCCTCAGGTTTGTTAGTGTCTTATAGAACTGAGGGAAACACATCTAGCGTTCATGAACATGATAAAAGGTACATATGATAAAGGGTACATTTATTATTTATTGATTGATAAATGGTACATTTAACCAGGTGGATACACTGGGCTTAGACTGGTGGGGTCCCACGCACAGGGTTGTCTGTCAACCTGTGGTATATGGTGGCTGTGTTGACCAACCTAGATGCTCCCAAACCCCAGTACTGCTGGGATTTTATGAAGTATTCTTCATGAGACATGTCTAATTATCATTTCTGGCCTCTCTTCCCTCTGGAATATGGGAGGGAAGGGAGTAGAGCTGAAAATTCCAACTTTCTAATTATGGCTTAATCTTTCTGACCCAGAGTTGTCTCATTACAACAAAAGATGCTCTTAGTGCTCATCTCACGTAAGCACTTAACAAGGTTTTAGTTTAGTGCCAGAAACCAGAAGCAGAGACCACATATACATATTTTCTGTTACTTCACAGCTCTTAGCTGTTGTCATAGCACCTCTGCAAGGTATAACAGTGTCATACAAAATGAAGACAATGAGTCAGAGATCAAATAGTTAACTCAATACCACCCTAGTAAATTCATTCAAAACCTGTACTTTTTGTGCTTTATCTTGAAATACGGCTACGGTTCTAAAGCTAGAAAAGCTAGGCTGAAATCCTGTCTCTACTCTTTAATAGCTTTATGACATTAAAAAAGTTACTTATCTTTGTTAGTTTCCTCACCTTTAAAATATAGCTAACAGCATTTACCATTTAAGAGTTGACAATAAGTTCCAAAAATGTGTTAAGGACTTCACACTCAGTGTTACTTTTATTTCCAACCTAATCTCTTTTCTTTGTAAAATAAAATAATTTGGCATGTATGCTGTTTTGAAAAAGCAGCTGCAAGCCAGAGATTAAGAAAAAGACTGCTCAAGTTAAACTGACTTGGGTCCAAACTTGGGATATTTTTTAGAAAGTTAACCTGGAATTTCAACATTCTTACCTATGATAGGAACAGTACTTCATACAGAGATTAAATCAGGTGGTGCACACCTGGTACATGGCAAGTGTTTAATAAGTACTAGCTATTGTTCATCTTTGCATCTAGCACAATGTTTAATGAACAAACAGAGTTAGGAATTCTTTGGTGCTTTTCTTCTCTAGTTCCTTTTTCTTCCCTGGAAATCATCCTTATTATTTTATTGCTCACTATCTCAACATCTTTCCCCAAGATTTGAAGTTGCACTTATCTAATAATCATACCAAACTTTCAACAGATGGAATGTACAAACATCAATTATTGCAAGTCACAGAAGGGGAAATGGAATATTTACATTAAGGACCAGTAAAGCACTAACATTCATATAACTAAAGTATCTTTTCCTTTTAACCAAAGTTGCTCTTCATTACTAAGCTCATACCACATAGAATGTTCAAAATCCTTAATTTAACATTAAACCCATTTATTAAAAAGTATCCTGCACAAGAATTATAATTAAACACCACAACTATTTTATAGGCTTTCTTAAAAATAAGATCAACAAGATGCAAACTGTCCTAAGTTTGACTTTTCTTCTCTAAAACTAGTTATTAACATTTTCTATTCCACTACTTGAGAGAAAATTAATTTTTTTCAACACCACCTTTCCTCAAGCACCTTTATACTCCTCCCACAGTTCTTAGGATGACCTTAATAGAGAGGAAAAATAAATTGAACAATAACCCAAATAAATTCCCTTGTTGACAATAAGATTTAAGTTTAAGTATTATATATTAACAACCACTAAATTGGTTAACAATAAAGATTTATTGATCTAAAATTTCCTCCAAAATTAATCAAAACTTTTATTTAAGTTTAATGCTCTTTTTAACTCCAGCACGAATACCAGATAGTTCACCACTATAACGTTGCTCTTCTCTACGAACTTCACGAACTTGGCCTCTTCGGCGAATTTTGGCTTTTCTGAACTTCTCCCGGTGTTTCACTCTGGGATTGCGATCAATCTTCTTTCTCCTAGGTGTAAGTCCTCTATTTTTAGCAATTTGATAGGTAATGGCTCTCTTCGCATTTTGATCTTCTAGAGCTGGTTCTTCAGCACTATCTTCTTTCTTTCTCTTCAAATTTTGCCTGTCTTCCATTTCTTTATGGTGTTTCAGAGCAGCCTCATCATCAAAATTGGAATCTTCAGTAAGATCCCTAATAGCAGAGATAGCAACATTAGCTGCAATAGGTTTTGGCTTAGTCTTGGTGGATTTTACTTTTGGACTCAATTCGTTCTTCCCGGCCTCATCTTTAAGTGAGAGAAGATGACGAATCTCAGAGGAGAGCTTCTCATCCACAACTGACAGCTTGTTGATCAAATTTCGGTAGGTAACAAGCCTTTCTATGACAGGATGTCCATGTGCAGGGGTTCTCCTAGCCTTCAAGATCAAATAAAAACTGATATTGGAGCAATAGTTTAAATAAAGGTTGTACTTGGTCCTCAGGTAGTTGCTTCCTTTTCCGGGTGGAATGATCCCTTGCTCGACCATTTGTAGCAAGGGCTCCAGCTCATCCTTCACCTCTGTCAATTTAACTTTTAGGTCTTCTATCAATTCTAACAGTTCTGGTGATTCTTTTCGCAGCATCTTAAGTTTCTCTTTCACGGAAACTTTTGCCAAATCTTTTACGACCCGCGTCTCAGCTTCATTTACCTGAGACACTGGTTTCGCAAAAGCTTCCACCCAGGTAACCCCAAAATCGTCCTCTTGCAGGGCTTGGGCTAGGCGCCGCTGAATAAGCTGTGCCTCCTCCTCTTCTTCTCTTTCCTCCTCCTCTATTTCTTGCTCACTCTGTCGGCCTCGGGATTTAGTACCGTAGTCCGTATCATAATAAAGTTTTTTCCTATGACCCCACGACAAACTGGGATCCGCAGAGTCCTTATCCTCACTCTGCACGGAGCTCCCACCATCATCATCATCATCATCCGCACTCTCTCCATCCTCGTCATCCTCATCTGCAATATCTAGGGGTAGCACTTCCTCCTCGTCACCCTCTTCCTCATCCCCACTCTCAACTTCGCTCCAGCCCTTAGCCAGGACAGCCCGAGATATGGCCTCGTGGAAATCGTCTACCTTATCTTGGTAGTAGCTGGAGTTTCCTGGCGAGGGTGGCAGTTCTAAATCGTCATCTTCCTCCGCTGCGCCGCGACTTGACTGGGCTCGCACAGCCGCCCATTTGGCCGCTCCGCGCCGCCGGGATCTCCCCACCATTGTACGCCGTCAGGTTGTACACAGACGTCGGTAGAACTTTTAGCCACCGACGGGTTGGGAACCACGCTTGGATTCCGAGCAACACGACTCTGTAAGCTGCCACGCGGTCTCTAACCACGCGAGTTTGCCGGCGCTCCGGTCGACTGCGCGAGTTTCCACTTCCGGCCCCCAAGATGCTTTCCGTGTGGCGTGTGAACCAGGACTTCCGCTCAGTGTCTCAGGCCTACGACACGTTAAGAACAGCTCCCTGTCGCTAGGTCCTTTAATGCCAATCAATTCCGGTGCATTAACACCGTCCGTATAGGAACAATAGGGGTAGAAGTTCCGTTCCGTAGAGTCTTTCCGGGAGACGTCTGTTCCTACTCTCGCGATCCTGGGTGTGGCTGGGAGCGAGACTGACCGAACCGCTCAGCTAGGTCCCAGTGACCACTAGAGGGTGCTCTGCTGCTACGCTTAGTCGAGGCCGCCAGTCCAGGGAGTTGTACTGCGCATGTACCGCGCACTTAGCGCCGGCTGCTGAGTGCCGCCGGTAGGTAGGATTTCAGTTTACTGGATTTGTTTTGTCTTTCAGCTTATCAGCCTAGTAGTTAATAGGTTCTTTGTCTCTTCCACATCCAAGTACTGCTTTTCTGGCCACCATAGTGTGAAACTGCGGCGTGAGGGCCTAGGAAGGCTCCGGTGCCGCGGGTTGTCCACACCAGCTCCCTGCCTTCAGGCTCCGGGATTCTGCGGGGACCGGTGTCCTCTTAGGGTTGTCAGCCCTCGTTGTCCTTGAGGGGTGCGGATGGGAAGGCGGAGACCCCGCCCTGGGCTTTTATCCTTTCCAGGGTACTTGAGTTGAAGGACTTTGCTGGCACTGCGATTTCTCTTTTTAGAGAATCTCGTGGTAAAGGTTTATTCTTAAATGATTTGGAAGATTCATCTTAAGGCACACGGGCGGGTCCTTTAACGTTTATTAAGCCTTTAACAATGAATTACCTGAATTACCGTGTCCATTTGGTTTCTACAGTCATCACAGATATTTTTTTTAAGATCCAGAAGTAATATTTAAAATATTTAATATATGGCTGGTGGCAACTTAAGCTAATAGTTAAATGCACATTTACTTTTTTTAAAGATTGATTTATTTATGCATACAAGAACTGGGGTATAGGCCAGAGGTGGGAGTGGGGGGAGAGAAGAAGAGAGGAGTCACCAGAGACAGTGGGGAATAGAACAGGCAGATTGACTGAAGCACACTGCTGAGGGGAGCAGCAGGCGAGGCAGGAGAGGTCTGCTGCGCCATGTGGGTCCCCTCCCTGTGTGGGGATGGAAGTCCTGCTACAGTGGCTGCGAATGCTTCATATTGCCATGCTTAACCCTTTGCGCTACCACTGAGGCCCTTGCACATTTACTTTTTATCCTTACATCACAGACTAGGTTATGATGACTGAGTTTGTAAAAATAAAGTTTCTTTTTAATGCTTAGATAAGTAGTAATAGTAAAAAATTTATTATGCTAGTGATAATGTATATTTTTAAAAATTTCTCTGCTCAGGTGTCATTCCCATATTTCTCCCAGCATATATATGTGTACATATATATATATATTCTTGGTGTTAATAACTATCAGCTTTATTAAGCTTTTATCAATTAAGCTTTTATCAGCTTTTATCAATTTATTAAGATGACTTAATCATAGAAACTCCTTGAACTATTTTTGAGTGCAGAAATGAAAGAATGATTATTCTTTTTTGGTCGGAAGAGTGTAGTTACCATCTGTTTTCGTTTCTGTGGGGAAACCATTTACTTTGAAACCATTAGTAATAGATTCTTTTTATAACTAAGGTTCGTATCTATTTAAAGACATAAAAATACTAAAAGTGATATGGAAGTAAAATATAGAATTCCTACTGAAATAACGGGATAAACGTGGGAACCTTCTAAGCTTTTAGTTAAAAGTGAGTTGGTTTGTCAGTCTTAATTACAAAATACAGATTTAAGTGAAAGTGACATTGCCCTTCTTAAACTTTAATCCAACTAAATACTATTTCAAACATTATTTTAACCCCTTTTTATTTTTTCTCATGGAGAACCTTGTCGCTGCATTTGTTTATATATTAACTATGCAATGATGTAATTATAGCTTTGATGAGGGTAGGTCTTTGGAAAGATGCTTCATATAAAAGTGTTATCTTTAGTGATGTCCTTTACTCTTTATGGAACAAAGACCTTAGCTCTTAGCCTAATATTCAAGAACCGTTTTCATCTGGCCCCAATTTAACTTTTCCAGCCGCTTTCCCAGGTTCCCTGGTACTTTTCTTTTTTTTTTTTTTAAAGGTTTATTTATTTATGCACACAAGCACTGGGGTACAGGCCAGAGGTGTGTGTGGAGGTGGGTGCGAGGATTCACCACAGACAGAGCCGGGAGCAGAACAGGCAGATCAACAGAAGTACACTGCTGAGGGGAGCAGCGGGCACAGCAGGAGAGGTCTGCTGCACCATGTGGGTCCCCTCCCTGGCCAGCAGCAGGGATCGAACTCGAGCTGTAGTGGCTGAGGTTTGCTTCATAGTGTGTTGCTTAACCCACTGCGCCACCAGGGAGGCCGTGGTACTTTACTTTTTAAAAAGATTTATTTATGTGTACAAGACCTAGGGTGTAGGCCAGAGATATGGCGGGTATGTGTGTGTGAGAGAATTCATCAGAGACAGAGTGGGTAGCAGAAAAGGCAGATTCACTGAAATACACTGCTGTGCCATGTGGGTTAGCTCCCTGGCCAGGGATTGAACTGATGCAACAGTAGCTGGTGATAGCTTGATAGCACTGAGACTTTAACACCTCTGCCACCAGGGATGCTCTGTGTTAGATACCTTTTTTTTTTTTAAGATTTATTTTATTTATGCATACAAGAACTGGGGTACAGGTCAGAGGTGTGTGTGTGGGGGGTGAGAGGACTCACCAGAGGCAGAGTGGGAAACAGAACAGGAAGATCGACTGAAATACACTGCTGAGGGGAGCAGTGGGTGAGGCAGGAGAGGTCTGCTGCACATGTGGGTCACTGCCCTGGCCAGAGATCGAACTCGTGCTGCAGTGGCTGCGGATGCTTCATAATGTGGTGCTTAACCTCTTGTGCCACCAGGGAGGCCCCTTGTATAGGTACTTTAAATACATTATCATACCTAGTTCTTATAGTTTATAAGAAGGGTGCCATTATCTGATATTTTAGGGTAAAATATGTTGAAGCATATAAAGTATATGGTCTCATTCATATTGCCATTACTGAACTTTCATTTCCTCAGATGATTATATTTTCTCTTAAATCCAAATTGTTGATGTTATATTTTCACTTAGACCATATACATCCTTTTTCTTTTTTTACTGACTTCTCTTCCAATCTGCTCAGGAGGCTTTGTAGTACTGGTAGTAATGTCTTAGACTCAATCTCAGCATAGACATTACTTCTTCAGGATAGTCAAATCTTCCTCACGGAAGCTTCCTTGACCCTGCCTACCTGCTGCCCTCAATATCTCTGTTCTTATGGCATAACGTATTTTTTTTTTTACCATGAATTAAATATACACATTATTACCTAATTGTAAATACATTGTAAAGTTCTTTAATCAAAGAACTTTCTTATTGTCTTGATCAAAGTTCTTTCTTATTGTGTTCCCTTATATCCCTGCTATGTAGTGTAAATGCCAGTAGATATTTTTTGAAAGAATATATGAATGAAGGACCATTTGAATTAAGACTAGTTAAACAGCATTAGCCTTACAAATCACATACACATCTTTACTATAATGACAAATTTGTTATCCCAAACAACTTATTTGAAATAAATATATGTTGTTGTTCCATTTTTTAAAAAGGTTTTATTTATTTATGCATATAAGAGGCAGGGTACAGGCCAGAGGCAGGGGTGTGAAAGGATTCACCAGAGACAGAGCGGGCAGCAGAACAGGTAGATCTACTGAAATACACTGCTAAGGAGAGCAGCGGGTGAGGCAGGAGAGGTCTGCTGTGCCATGTGGGTCACTACCCTGTCCAGGGATCTAACTTGAGCTGCATTGGCTGCAGATACTTTGTAGTGCTGCAGCTTAACCCCTTGCATCACCACAGTGGCCCAAGTTGTTCCATTTTTAAAAGATTTATTTATTCATACAAGAACTGGGGTGCAAGCCAGAGGTGTGGGGGTTGAGAGCACTCACCAGAGACAGAATGGGTAGTAGAGCAGGTGGATAGACTGAAATATACTGCTGAGGTTGAGTGGGTGAGACAGGAGAGGTATGCTGTGCCATGTGGCTCACCTCCCTGGCCGGGGATCAATTCATGCTGCAGTGACTGTGGATAGCTTCATAGTGCTGTGTCTTAATCCCTTGTACCACCAGGGAGGCCCCAGTTTTTTTATTTTAAAGGAAATTATAAGGCAGAAAGATAGCTGTACTTCGTACTGGTACTGTTAGAAATTGTCACAAACTTAGTGGCTTGTAACAATACAAATTTATTATTCTTTCTGTTTGGTGGTTAGAAGTCTGACATGATTTCACTGGGATAAAATTGGGTGTCAGGAGGGCTGTGTTCCTCCTGGAGGCTCTAGGATTTCCTTTTCTTTTCCATTTTCTAGGTGCTGACTATGTTTCCCTTCTTTCAACTTTAAAGTCAGCAGTGCAGGCAGGATTGTCAAACCTCTCTCAACTCTTTCATTGACTCTCCTGCTCACATCTTTCACCTTTATTTAAAAAAATTTTTTAAAAAATATTTATTTATGCATACAAGAGTGGGGGTGTAGGTCAGAGGTGCGGAGCATGGGAGGATTCACTAGAGACAAAGGGGGAGCAGAACAGGCAGCTCTATTAAAATACACTGCTGAGGGGAGCAGTGGGAGAGACAGGAGAGGTCTGTTACGCCATGTGGGTCACCTCTCTGGCCGAGGATTGAACTCATGCTCTAGTGGTTCTTGATGCTTCATAGTGCTGAGACTTAACCCTTTGTGCCACCAGGGAGGCCCTCTTTCACCTTTAAAGACTCTTATGGTTGCATGGGCACACCTGGATAATTCAAGCTAACCTCCATATGGTGTCATCTGATTAAAATCTTAATTCCATCTGCAACCTATATTTCCTCTTACCATATTACATTCACAGGTTGTGAGAATTAGGGCAGGGACATTTTTGATGGACTACTATCCTGCTTAACATAATGACTTACCATTTATATCTAAAAGAAGTTGCTACCCTTTCACTACATAAAGAATAATATTGGGCCTCCCTGGTGGTGCAAGGAGTTAAGCACCTCACTATGAAGCATCCACAGCCACTGCAGCACAAGGTTGGTGCTGCAAGGGGTTAAGTTGTAGCTAGCTATACGAAGTGTCTGCAACCAATGCAGCTCAAGTTAGATCCCTGGAACGGGAGGTGACCCACATGGCACAGCAGACCTCTCCTACGTCACCTGCTGCTCCCCTCAGAGTGTATTTCAGTAAATCTACCTGTTCTGTTCCCCTGGTGAATTCTCTGTTTCTGTCTATGGTGAATTCTCCTAGCCCCATGCCTCTGGCCCCAGTTCTTATATGCATAAATAAATAAATCTTTAAAAAAATAAACAATGGGAAAATAATTGAGTGTTTTTATGTTTCAGCCACGTTCTGGGTGTTTTATGTTTATAATTCCTTTTATTCCTATGAAGTAAATACTACATTCGTGTTCATCTTTTAGATAAACTGGAAAACTGGAGAGGTTACATAACCAAAGTTCATCTGGACCCAGGCAGTCTGAAGATGAAAGATGGAGTAAAAGTGTCTCTTAAGACATACCTTTATAGTGTGAAATATTGTGTTGCTTTAGATACTATAAGTCATTAGAATATAACATATGTTTACAAGTATAATGTTGCAAAGTTAGTTGGGAAATAAGCAATTACTTTACAGCTTTTGGGCCAGAGCAACTTACTTGAAATTCTGAGAGATGTACAAAAGAATTACTGTGATTGTCTTGAAAGAACATATCAGCTATTTTAAAGATGACTGGATGATGGGGCCTCCCTGGTGATGCAAGTGGTTAAGTCACAGCACTGTGGATCATCCACAGCCACTGCTGCAGAAATTTGCTCCCTGGCCAGGGAGGTGACCCACATGGTGCAGCAGACCTCTACTGCCCTGCCCATGGCTCCCCTCAGCAGTGTATTTCAGTGGATCTGCCTGTTCTGTTCCCTACTCTGTCTCTAGTGAATCCTCTCGCTCCCCACCCCCACACCTCTGGCTTGTACCCCAGTTCTTATATGCATAAATAAGTAAATTTAAAAAAAAAAGATGATTGAATGTTCCTCACCATGGATTTATGCCTTTTCCTTGTTACTAGGGAAACTAGAATCAGTGTAGTGCTTACATATGATGTAAAAATTTGGAACAGAAAAGTTAGAGTAAGAATAATTGTATTTTCTCATTTATTTTATGAATAAATACTGAGTTTATACAGTTCTTCTTTGGTGTTTCCTCATACCTTTTTTTTTAAGATTTGATTTTTTTTATGTATAGTAACTGGGGTGTACACAGATATGAGGGAGTGGGGTTTGGTGAGCGAAATCACCAGAAACAAAGTAGGAAACAGAATAGGTGGATCTATTGAAATACACTGCTGAGGGGTATAGTGCATGAGACAGGAGAGGTCTTCTGTGCCATGTGGGTTAGTTGGTGGGGGATCACATTCATACTGCAGTGGCTGCTGATAGCTTGATAGCGCTGAGACTTCAATCCGTGTACCACCAGGAAGGCCCCCTTCCTCGTATCCTTTTTTAGATGCTAATTGATACTGATTTTTAGGAACCTCTCTCTGCATCTAGAAAATATTTAGTACAAGATAAATTATAAACAATATGAATAAAATGTAAAGTGATACGTCAATGTATATAAAATAGGCAGAGATAAAATTATTAGTAATGAAGAAAGAGAATGGGATAACATTAAACAGGGAACTTAAGTTAGTTTTAAAAATTTCTGGGTTTTGACAAAGATTGGCAGGAAAGAAAAGGAAATTTATGCTGAAAAAAGTGACAGATAAAAAGGATTTTGAAATAGGAATTAGATCATATAAAGGAAACAGAAAGCAGACATATTTGACTAGAGTCTGCAGAGGAAACTTATTACTGTTTCTGTAGAAAATACCGTGAAATTGGAGAAGTTGTTTTTCAAATAAATTTTTGGAAATAAGCTGTTGTAATTTAGAACTGCCCAGAAAGTAGTAGAGGAGAGGAGCTATGCACAATGGTCAAACGAATGACATGTAATATCCCAAATAGCAGTTCTATGAAAAGCCACTGCAGGTGCAAGTTTATTTAAAAAACAGACCACAACACAGGTGCAATTCTCCTTATAAACATTTAACCACACAGCACTACCCTAAAAGTCTATGTGGAAAGCTGTTGGAAATAAGAGAATCAGGTTTTTTGTCCTAATTTTCAAAAAGAATTTGAGATGAAGTTTTTTCCTCATGTTTTGAGTTCTTTTGAAATTTAGCTTTTGCCTCCTGGTACCTGTACATACATTTTATGTGTTGTGTGGCTAGATGCAGATAAATATTTAAAGAAATCCTATATACTAGAACCAAGATGTTTAGGGTCCAAAAATATTAGAAGAAATTTCTCCATATAAATGTGAAAAAAATATTAATGGCTTTTGGTTTTGTGGGAGGGGAATTGGAGCAAACCAGGAGACCTATGCTCCACGTGTTACTTTAGGATGACTAAGATTAATTTTAAAATTCAAAATAGATTCTAAAATTGTACAACTCAAATGGAGAAAAAAAAGTTACTCTTATAAAGAATTGCATGGTGTCCTCTACTGTGGTTCTCTCCTCCACTCTGCTGCAGGTCTGGGGTCTTCCTCCCTACTACTTCTGTGAAGGCCAACTTCTTTTCCATCTTGGGTCTTTTACTTAAGTTTCCTTTCTTTTTATTTAGGAAATTGTGTTTGTCTCTGTAGTTGGCAAAATAATGTCTGTTCCCCCCAAATGTGCATGCCCTGATCCCTAAAATTTAGGACATTACCCACTTACAGAGCAAAAGAGATCAGTATTGAATGCTTGCCCAGAAGCACCAAGCAGCCCATGTGTGCCTTCCCCAGTTTGGTCATTGATGCCTGTAATGGCCAAAGTCAGAGATTCCTATTTTTCATTCACCTTTAGTTACCAACTTCATTAAAACTCATACCAAGTAATTGTCCTTGCTGCTCTCTCTGCAAGGTGTACCTCCAATTTCCATTCTGTTCACTAAATATTTGTCCTTACTTTGGAATGGCTCAAGTTAATGCTACAAAGTCAAATTGTTGTAGGTGAGTTTGTGTCACTAGCCACCCTGTGACACTGACCCTGAAAATTATAGTGGTAGCATAAACAGCACTTGAACCTTTGTAACATCCTCCTAAAGAGATAGGACTTTGAGCTTTTCTTTCTGGGCCCTACAGAGATGAGAATTTAATGATAAGATTTCTTCTCCACCATAATCCTCTTGATGGTGACTTTAAAAAAATTATTTATTTATGTATAGAGACAAGAACTGGGGTACAGGCCAGAGGTTCAGGGTGGAAGAAGATTCTCCAAAGACAGAGCCAGGAGCAGAACAGGCAGGTCTACTGAAATAGACTGCTGGGGGCAGCAGCAGGTGCTGCACCGGTTGGGTCACCTCCCTGGCTGGGGATCGAACTCATGTTGCAGTGGCTGCTGATAGCTTCATAGTGCTATGACTTAACCCCTTGTGCGACCAGGGAGGTCCCAATGGTGACTTCTTATGAAAGACTAGAAATAGAAGATTGTACTTAGTACTAAGCATTTGCTTAAATTAATTAATGGAAAATTTTTCTAACTTTTCTTGGAGGTCATTTTTGTTGTTACCCTCTCTTGGCAGAAGATTTCCCCTCCAATGCTCATAGGATCTTCACTTAGTTCATTTTTCTAGTTTTATTCCTATGAAGTAAGTACTGCAAGTTTTGTAATTCAAGTTTTGTATTAGTATCTCAAAGGTATAGCAAGTGGAGCTATAGTATACATGGAGGAGGTATAAAGACTATTCCTGATGACACTAACATTTGAGGAGCTATATTTTTGGAACTGATTTGAGCAATGCTTTTCATTTCCAAAACTTGTTTTTGTATAAAATTCAGGGACATATGGGAACAAGGCAGTATATAAGAACTGCAGAATTTAATCTATTAAAAAAATCAAGAGAGTTCAGCTACATCTTGAATTTAAAGTCAAGTAGTCTTTTAAAAAATACCATTCCTTTTAAGTGTTTAAGTGGCAAAACGTTAGGATATCAAGGATCCTTTTATATCATGGAAGAATTTCAAGGAGAAAAATCACATGATATTAGACAGACTAAGGAGGGATTGATTTCTTATGATAAGTAGTCATAATATTTATGGACAAATTGGAGAAATACAGTCTTTGTGATAGTGTGGTATTATGTAATTTAACTTGAATTTATAATTCATAATCTGTGATGCTACATCATGGTCACCATCAAAATCTAGTTTCCATACTTCACCATACAGTTGACCCCTTTTCCCATGTTATCTAATCCCTCACTCCCTTCCCTCTGGTAACCTCCAATCTGTTCTGTGCATTTAAAAGTTTGTTGCATCTACTATTATAGCTAACTACAGTGTTTATTAATAATCTAGCGATAGCCCTTTAGATGTTATATAGTCTTTTTAGCACTATCCAATTGTACATATTTCATTTTTTATAATATTGTTACAACATCTTACTGAGATAATGTTGGTTTGCAAAAATATGTATAATTTAGGAGTGTAGGGTCATACCTCTTCAGATTTATGTTACAATGGCACACTGACCACCAAAGAACCCACAATCCTCTACCACAGTCCCATTGTGCTTCCTTCCCCTTTTGTTCTCCCTTCCCCCCCAGATACCAGATACCATTTACCATCTCAAATTGTACATGTTTCTTAGTGACTTAAATGAGGATTCTAATGGCATACATATCAAGTTTGTAGATGCTTTGAAATGAGAAATACCGAAATGTCCTTGGTTTCAGAATCTGTAACCAAGACAGAGACTAAGGAGAGATTGTCTAAGAGACTGTAATGTTGCTCTGAACTTAGCAATATAAAAATTAGGCAACAATTAAATCCTAACTATTTAGATATTTGATGTGAGGAAGTTATTAATTTATAGAAAGTGGGTTTTTTTGCATTTTTCTTTATTTATATATATTTGACATCAGTTGTAATCCTCATATAGTCCCCATCACCATTTCACCAGTGCACCATCACCTCAATCCCTTGTGCTCTTATCTGCCCTCAACCCTCTTCCTTTCCCCTCCCTACCAAGTGTCCCCAATTTGTCCTTGTCTTTTTTTGTTGTGTTTTTATTATTATTGTTATTGTTCTTATTATTCTTTTCCTTGATCCTTACACAAAAACACTGATTCAAAAGAATATCTGCACCTCTATATTTATAGCAGAACTATTTACAATAGGTAAGACCTGGAAACAACCTAAATGCCCCAAAACAGATGATTGGATCAGAAAGATGTGGTACATATACACGATAGACTACTATTCAGCAATCAAAAAAAGATAAACTAGAGTTCATTCATAGGAATATGGATGGAGCTGGAAGGGATTATGCTCAGTGAAGTAAGTCAGAAGGCAAAAGAAAATTACTGAATGGTTTCATTCCTAGGAGAAATTTAAGGGAACCAAATATAGAAAGTTGTTTTTTAAAAGGAAATTTTAGTTGACTGTACACCTAATAGAACATGATAGTATTACATAACTGCCAAAAAATAGATACTGTTATCTTGACATTTATTGAAAAATATTACTGTTCTGCTCTGTTTTTTTTTTTAAAGATTTGTTTACTTATGTATACAAGAACTGGGGTACAGGCCAGAGGTGTGGGGAGTGAGAGGATTCACCAGAGACAGAATGGGGAACAGAACAGGGATTGAACTTGTACACGTAGTAGCTGTGGTTTGCTTCATAGTGCTGTGCTCAATCCATTGTGCCACCAGGGAGGCCCTCTGTTGTTTTTTGAATCAGTCAGATAACACTTGAAACTACTGTAAACATACTAGATGTTATATTTAAAAAGCAAAATAGACAATATGGACCCTATTTTTAAAAAAAGGCTAATATTTTAAGAAGACTTAAAATTTAGAGATAGATTTCAACTCTTTGTAAAAATGTTCTTCATTCAGTCTTTATTCACCAGTATGTTCTAAACATTCTTGTGCTTGTTTCTTGGAAACAGAAATGAGCAACAAGGCAATGCTCATTTAATATCTTTTTATCTGAAAATTAATATTTTTTTATCAACATTTCCCCTATTTTCCTCACCCCCCAACCTCTGGTAACCACTATTCTAGTCCCCATTTCTAGGAGTTCAGTGTTTTTAGCATTCACAGATCATGCAATAGTTGTCATTTTTTGACTTTTACAAAATTATTTCACCTACCATGATACTCTTGGGGGTCAATCCATGTTCTCATAAACTGCAGGATTTCTGTCATTTTCATGGCTGGGTAATACTCCTTTTAATGTATATTATATTTTACTCATCTGTCAGTAGATGCTTAGGTTGTTGCATATTTTGGCTATTGTAGATAATGTTGCCGTGAGCATGGAAGTACAGCTATTTGAGAAAGTTATTCCATTTCCTTTGGATATACACCCAAAGTGGGATTACTGGGCTATATGACAATTCTGTGTTTAAATTTTTGAACTGCTGTAATGTTTTCCCTGGTGGTTCTACCAGGTTTCCCTTTTCCTCACATCCTACACAACATTTGTTATTTATTGCCCCTTTCATTATAGCCATTCTAATAAGCATGAAGTGTTATCTCATTGTGGTTTTGATTTATATTTTGCTGATGATTAGTGATTTTGAGCACCATTTAATGTACTTGTAAGCCATTTGTATATCTTTGGAGAAATGTCTTTTTAAATCCTCTGCCCATTTCTAAAGCTTTTTTTTTTGCTATTTTGTTGTATGAGTGTCTTGTGTATTTTGATATTAACCTCTTAATGCATGTATTTGTATTATAGGCTGTATTTTCATTTTGTTGATTGTTTTATTTTTCTGTTCAGATTTTAATTTTTTAATTAATTTTTTATTTTTGTGTAGAATAACTTGGGGGTAAGCCAGCGGTGCCGGGGTTTGAGAAGATTCACCAGAGACAGAGTGGGGAGCAGAACAGGTAGATTTTACAGCAGTATACTGCTAAGGGGAGCAGCAGGCAAGACAGGAAAGGGCCTGCTGTACCATATGTGGGTTAGCTCCCTGGAGGACCGTAGCGGTGATAGCACTGAGCCTTGACCTCTAGGCCACCAGGGGAGGCCCTGTGCAGATTTTAAGTTTTATATAGCTCTACTTGTTGATTTTCAGTTTTTTTTGTTTATGCTTTTGGTGTCGTTAAAATAGTCATTACTAAGACCAGTGTTAAGAACTTTTTCTAGTAGTTCTAGTAGATTTTATTTTTAAGATCTTATACCATTTTGAGATAATTTTTGAATGCTGTAAGGTAGAGGTCCTAGTTCATTCTTTTGGGTATGAATATTCAGTTTTTCTAATGCCTTTTAAGAGACTATCCATTCCCCATTGAATATTCTTGTTGTCTTTATCAAATATTAGTTAATTATAGATGTGTCAGTTCAATTCTGGCCTCTTGATTCTGTTCCATTGGTCTGTGTGTCTTTTTTTTTTTTTTAAAGATTTATTTTACTTATGCATGCAAGAACTGGGGTACAGGTCAGAGGTGCAGGGGGTGAGACAGAGTGGGGAACAGAAGAGGTGGATCTACTGAGACACACTGCTGAGGACAACAGTGGGCAGGACAGGAGAGGTCTGCAGTGCCATGTGGGTTGGCTCCCTGACCTGGGAGAGAACAGTGGCTGCTGATAGCTTGATAGTGCTGAGACTTAACCCCTTGGCAACCAGGGAGACCGTATATCTGTTTTTATTTCAGTACTGGATTGTTTTGTTACTATGTATTTGTTGAATTTTTTCATCTATATCTTATAAAAGTACTAAAACATGAGCATATATCAATTTCTGTGTTCCTGCATACCTGCAACCCAAGGGAAAATGTCAAGCTTTCCCAGGAATACCTTCTTCAAATTTTAGTGCAATTAATAACTCAGGTTGGGTTTGAATTTTCTGCAACTCAACAAAAAGTGACCAACATGATGATGATGATGAAGATAATCACTAGTACTTATGTTGTGGTTACCACATGTCAGAATCTATTCTGACTTCTTTATATGTAATAATACATATTAAGCCTCTTACTAATTGTATGAAGTATGTTATTATCCCTACTTTACAGATAGGGTAATTTATACATAGAGATTGTGTGATTTGTCCAAGATTTGCCCAGCTGCCACACAGCTAGTTAGTGGTGGATTGGGATGTTAACCCAAATAGTCAGAATTCTTTTTTTTTTTTTTAAGATTTATTTATGCATATACGAACTAGGGTGCAGGCCAGAAGTGAGAGGGTTCACCAGAGTAGGGAGCAGAACAGGCGGATCTACTGAAATACACTGCTGAGGGGAGCAGCAGGCAAGGCAGGAGAGGTCTGCTGCGCCGTGTGGGTCCCCTCCCTGGCCAGGGATCAAACTCACGCTCCCATGGCTAAGGACAGCTTCACACTGCTGCACCTCAACCACTGCACCATCTTTGAGACCAATATTACTCCACATTTGATTAATCACTTCTAGTTATTCTAGGGAGGGCGATCCTTCATCACACTCGAGAAAAATATTGATCCTGTATCTTATGTTACAGATACAGAAAATTCTTCAGGTGAAAAAGTGCCACTTAGACCTCCACACCTTGTTTTTTCTTTTTTTTTAATCATTTCTTTTAGATGCATAACTTGCATAATATAAATATGAAAGTGTGAGACAAAAAAAAATAGAAACACTAAATGATACATCTAAACACTAAATTCTTTAGCTTAGTAATTATGACTCAAATAACCTTTGCTTTTATAAAAATAAATTTTTTGGAATGAAACTTTAATTTGTCCCCTGGGATTTATCTCACTGCTCTGGGGAGGCAGTCTAGTTGTAAGATTATTTTCAAGGAAAAAATGACTTTTTAAAAAGTGTCCAACTAATTTCAAATTATTTTTTTAAATAGAATTAATCAGTTATTTAGAATCTACAGTTAAATGAGGCACTCTTAAAGTGGTTGATATTTGACATCACACATTAAATGAATATGACTTCAGATGTTTCTTCTAATAGATACAACTGATCAAACGAAACCAGTACTTTTTTTTATCCAAAGTAGTTTCCAAGTCTTTTAAGAATAGACATTAAAATGAAAGTGAAGTCTGATGGTATATTGATAGATTTTGTGTGTTATTATGTGTGGTACTCTGCTCTTGCCAGATATTCAATACATATTGATTAAAGGAATGCAATTTTATGGTTGTCTTTAGAAACTTTTTCATTCTTGCATTTTCTTCAACCAGGTGCGAAATCTGCTTACCTGCTTATTATCCTGAAGTATTTCTTTAGTACCTCTTAAAATTCTAGGAGACCCTTTAAAAATTAGAGAACTGAGAGCCAAAAGTAACATAGGTTTGATTCTCTCGAGGATAAATGTAACCAACTGTTCTTGGAGCTAACCTTGCCTAAGAGACAGGAAATTCTAACATGTTGGGGTGGTGGTAGCAGGATGCTCTGCCCAAAGTTCAGTTCTGTTCTGTTTTATCTTTAATTTGACTCTAGTTAATGAAAAAAACGGCAAGAAATACTGCAGTGATTCAATTTCTGTTGAGGCACCTCAAATGAAAATTGTTTCATGAATTTACAAATCTGAACAGTGTCATTAGATGAGTGGAGGAAAAGATCTGCTTTAATACCATCAAATTAGAAAGTGGGAAATGATACGTCTAGTATCCACATGTTTCTAATTCCAGTTCCATGTTGGGCTTATTTATAAACTTATTCTTGAAATAAACATTACTGAAAGTAATAAGAACATATATATGTAATATATGATACATTTACATCTAATAGCTTCATTAACTAAGAACTTAAATAGTTGGCTAAAGATACAATAGGACCTTAACGGCCTTTCATTCATTTTTCATCCTTCTCTTTGCTTTGTTTGTTCCATGCACAACAAATGTTAGATATTTGCTTTGAAAACTAGCATGAATATAATATATATATATAAGTAATACACTTGAGACCTCCACCCCATTTATACATTTTTTTTTAATGGACTCCTGCTTTGAAAGTATTATTAGTCTTCTGGTTAATAATATAGAGTAAGTGTAAAATAAAAATTAATTGCATTAAAACACAACTTTGGGGAAGTGCTCTGGATGAAAATTTGTAAACCTGAGCCATATATTTCTTTCCAGGGCAACATTTAAATTTCAGATGGAAACCGCAGTTCTGATTGCTTTTGGTTTGTTAGCTGCCTGGAGTGTTATTTTAAGAAAGCAGAAGGACCATCATTTGCACACTCTTTATAGACCACACTACCTTAACCCTGACTTTTTACCTCCAGTTTTTCAAAGGAAGTAAAGTCAAGATGAAGAACCATTTGCTTTTCTGCTGTGTGCTGGCCCTTTTTGTTAAGGCTGTTCTTGTGACAGGTATGTGGTTATTTGAAAAAGAACTCAGATAAAAGGAAAAACACGAAGGGAAAGGAAAATATCTATTCTTTAGATTTAAACATTTATGTTTGTACTTTGGTTGATCAGGTAGCTGGCAACTTTTTTCTTGCAATTTTTTCGTTAGTTAGTGTCAAATTAAACATGCCTTATCTTTATATGGGCAGTTATCTTCCTACAGACAGGACAGTGTAATTATTTTTATTCTGCTTTCTTATTTGACTATGATAACCTTGAGAATAAGAAAACCGGTATTTCTGGATTAAGTATAGCTAAATAACCATACTGAATCTTGAAATTCAGTAATCCTCTTCTTATATCTTATAAATTAATATTCTAGAGCAATGAAATAATAGTTATTGTAGGTATAATATTGAGATTTGATTTTAGCATATCTAACAACTTTACCACATATGAGGCTACAGATTAACTCAATTCTTTAACTTCTTTAACAAAGTTTAATGTTATACAGGTTGCCTATAACTTGATAGTTTGGTTATTTTGATTATTGATTTTTCAAATAACTATTAAAAATGGAATCATTGTAAATGTAGAAGTACAACATTTAAAAATTAATATAATATGGTTAGGTTGTTTCTAACACAGAACTTATTTCAAGGCAGTAATTAAGAGAATTAATGTAATTAAGTGAAATGTAATTAAGAAGTTATTTTACATATATTTTATTCTAATTTAACATTATGAGTAATGAGTAATTTTTAATACTATGTAAAATATCAAGATTAGTAAAACATGAGCAGTATACACACACATATATATAAAATTGGTAAATATATATGTATATGGCCATGTTTATATACCTAGAAACATATATAGCATTTATATAACTACATATGTAATAGTCTTCTTTTACTGAGTGTATAGTTTGTTCAAGGCATTATGCTAATCACTTTACATGTACTATTCCATTTAATTCTTAAATTAACCATATGAGGATAGGTATTATTATTTTTTGATATATAGTTCAACCCATTGAGATTTAGAGAGGTGAAAAAATTTACTTGTGGTAAATTTTAGCAAGCATGTGGTAGGTAGAATCCAGGCAATCTATTGCTGGAGCTCACATTCTTAACTACTGGTCTCTTCTAATTGTATAAGAGAATCAACTTTTAGTCAACTCATTATATTTATATCATTCTGTGTCATTAAGCCTATTTTATTACTTGTTTGAAGATACTTAAATGAAATTTAGGAAGCTTATATTGAGTACATTCTATGTCTCTGATGCTTTTGGAATAAAGTAAGGCACAGTTCGTAATAACAAGTTTATTAGGGAAAATACTGCCTGTCAGTGAGAATGTTAGAATCCTATAAGTTTGGTGAATTGCAGGTATTTATACATTTACTGGAAAGTATATTAGCTATATAATGCCTAATATTATATATATAATAATGATAGTTTTCTCCTAGGTTTCTGGTAAGGAAGTCAATCATGTATTATGAATAAAATATAGATATTTTTAATGTAAGACTCAATAGTCAAGTTATATATTCAACTCAATCTTTATTTTTTGGGTAGGCATTTAATGCTCATTTGTATTTTTCTGAGAAAAACATTTAAAATTCATGACTATAAGATTGGGGAAGAGTACACCTTTTAAGCTGCCTTATCTTTTCAAAATATTAAATAATGATGACATTCTCTTTCTCTTTTTTTAAAAGATTTATATATTTATACATACAAGAGCTGGGGTACAGGCCAGAGTCACGGGAGGTGAGAGGATTCACCAGAGACAGAGTGGGGAGCAGAACAGGCAGATGGACTGAAATGCACTGCTGAAGGGAGCAGTGGGTAAGGCAGGAAAGGTCTGCCTCACCATGTGGGTCCCCTCCCTGGCCAGGTATCAAACTTGCGCTGCTGTGCAGCTGATGCTTCACAGTGCAGTGCTCAACCCACCACACCACCAGGGAGGCCCTGATGTCATTCTCTTGAACTGACTTCATTATGTTTCTTTTCTAATACCAGACTTTTATCAGAAGAGTTATTAAGAACTCAGGAAAAATAGCAAAATAGTGCATTAAAAGTTTCTTCAGACAATTATAAGTACAATAAAAATGGTCTTAAAGTATTTTTGTAATGACTATTACCATTAAGACTGACATACTACAATTAAGCCCTCTCTGCTCTGGGATCATCTTTGTAATAATTAGACTTCCAGTTACAGTTAAATATATTCTTTTTACTTAACCTTTATAATTTGAATCCGTGTGCTAAATTTTTCTTTTTCTGTCAATTGAGGTTTGATGAAAAACAGTTTAAAGACCATTTAGTTAAAATTACAGGAATAAAGATATTTAACATTAGTAAATTAGCATGATTAAATGAAGCTATTACTAGCTTCAAGTATGTGTTAGCTTATTTAAGTAAACATAATAAAAAATTTTCTTTGTATTTTTTTGTAGGGCTTATTAATCACTGGTGCATTCATTTATTCATTTTTTTCCATATACAGGTGTATTATATTGGAACTTGTACCTTGTAATGTTTTTAAAAGTATTTTTGCAAATTTATATCACTTTACATGTATGTTCTTTTAAAATATACTTAAAAGAAATGTTATAAATATAACACCATCTTATTTGAATCATTATACCATGATAATTTGATGTTACGAAAAAGAAGCGTAAGTTTAGGAAAATTGTGGAGAATATTTAAAAGTGTTACAAAATGAGATTGTCATAGGAAAAACATGCCTGTTCTTAACTCTAAGCAAAAGGGGATAAAAAGTATAAATGGGAGTTCAGGAAGGATATGACACTTCAAATTTGCTTTATAAAGGTTAATACTTTTTGTTCACTTTTGAATGAATGAGTTTGGTCTGGAAGAAATTCAGTGTATATTTTTCTTTTCTCTCTCATTTTGGCAGTTGGTACTGATTTTCACAAGATGATGAGCCTTTATTGGAAGCATCAAATGAAAACTAGCATTCTTATTTTTTTAAAGATTTATTTATTTATGCACATAAGAGCTGGGGTACAGGCCAGAGTCGCGGGAGGTGAGAGGATTCACCAGACAGAGTGGGGAGCAGAACAGGCAGGACTGAAACACACTGCTGAGGGAGGGCAGCAGCAGGTGAGGCAGGAGAGGTCTACCACAACATGTGGATCCCCTCCCAGCTGGCAGCTGGGAGAGAACTTTTACTGCAGCCAGCTGGGATCGAACTTGTACTGCAGTGGCTGTGGCCCGCCTCATAGTGCGCTGCTCAACCCACTGTGCCACCAGCGAGTCCCTGAAAACTAGCATTCTTTCATCCTACAGTCACCTAGTACTGAAGGCCAGCTCAGGCTAAGGCCAGGTTCCCACAGGAAGAGACAGCGTCGGTGAATTGAGGGAAATTGAGGAGTCACTAACCACTTGATCAGAGTGTAGCAAACGTCCTCCTGAGTGTCTCAGCAGCCTTTATTATACATTGCAAGCAAGCAGTGGGATTACATCATCATGTGCATAGAGCAGAAAGATAATAATCATTACATCTTTTTCTTAAGAACAACTCGGGGTCTTTATGACCTCCAATCAAGATTCAGGGCATCATACTGTTTCAAGGTAAGGCTTACGTGCGAGATGACATATTTTTATTAGCATACTAGTTTTTTAATATTAACATTGTTTTTATAAGCATAGCATGTTTTTATTAGCACACTAGTTTTTTAATATTAAGGCAGCCGTAGCAACTTTGTGTAGTCACAACTAACCATTTTGTTATTACTTTAAGCATAAGACAGACTACTAGCCGCAAGGTCTCGAGTCAAACTAATGTCAGTATTTTTTTGTTATTAGGGAGACTTTTTGTATATGATTATGGTTTAAGTAAAACAGAGACAGAGAAGAGGGGAGGAGGGTTGGTAGGGTGTACGTGACTCATTTATCACCGGGAGATACAGAGCCTTCCATAATGGGCCAACTTCTTTGGTTCCCAAGGCCAGTTTTCCATAGCGAATGTTTAGGTCTGAGAAATTATCTAATAAATAACTTTTGAGTTTGTAAAGCAAGCACATTCTAATTGCATTTTTAAAAAATTTTATTTATACATACAAGAGCTGGGGTACAGGCCAGAGTCCAGGGCGGTGTGAAGATTCACCAGAGGTAGTGGGGAGCAGAACAGGCAGACTGACTGAAGCACACTGCTGAGGGGAACAGCCGGTGAAGCAGGAGAGGTCTGCTGCTCCATGTGGGTCCCCTCCCTGGCCGGCGGGAGGGATCAAACTTGTGCTGCAGTGGCTGTGATTTGCTTCATAGTGCGTTGCTTAACCCACTGCGCCACCAGGGAGGCCCTCCAATTGCATTTTATCCTGCCTGGTTTTGCAGTATTGGTTTTTAGAATTGGTGTTACAATATTTGCCAATCAGTAGTTCATCATCAAAATGCATAGCATCCAATTATTTTGTTTAACAAAACAGCCAATTTTATAACACCCCTGTGAATGTTTTTTCAGTAAGCACATATCATGAAATCAAAGAATTACAATTTTAGCCAAGAGAAAAGGAGTCCGGCATGGGTCAGCCTTTAGAGCATCCCGATCTTTTAGGAGTGTCCCTCATACCCGGACTTTTGTCAGGCAGCACGAGCAGCTGGCTCACACCAACCTAGAGTGGTGCTATGAAAAGAAAATTCCTTTCAGAGTACTTTGGATTTCTTTCTCTATAATGTAAAATTCCACTGAGCCATTTTAAATTAGGAAAGAGAACAACAAATGGAGAAAGCAGAAATGGATTCACCATGACAATTTCATTTTTCTTCAGGAATAAGATACTTCAATCTATATGAGTACACTTGGCTGAATTTTCTTCTTAACGTGTTTTATCTTTCAAGCCCAAGATGAAGATGAAAGTATTGTTCTTGCTGATGACAAATGTCAGTGCGTCCGGGTTACTTCCAGGATCATTCCGTCTCCAGAAAATCCTTCTGAAGATATTGTGGAGAGAAACATCAGAATTACGTATGTGGCATTTCATATTTCCTTTATCTTATGTTCTAAGCAGATACTTACATATACTTTCTGATATTAGTAATTTAAAAAATGTAATTCCTGTGTCTTTACCCTACTTTTTGATGTGTAGTAACTTACATGGAGTTGAATCTGGTTAATGGGCTTGAACCAATTATGCACAAACTTGGGCCAGGAACAAAGACTTCCAGACAGTCTCAAACCAGTCAGCCAGATCAAATTATAACTGAAGGTTTCTGACCTAGTCATTCATATACTCTGTTTAGACAGTTATTTCAATTTGAATCAGAACTTTCAGTTGCCTTCAGCAATTCAAACTCAAACTTAAGATAACACTGAAAACCTTATTTTGAAACATCTATGGACTTAAGAGTTTTTGACAGTGTACTCAAATGTCTGCATACAAGTAAGGTAGCCTATCAAATTGACCAATTTGATTCAATCTCCAGTTATAGGTTGAAGTTCAGATGTTCATTTCGTTTCATACATAGTTCTGAGTTATAAGCTATGAGAATCTTACTTAATATCAAAAATGCAAATCATGTTTAAGAAATGAGATTCCTCTAGGATTCAGTCAGTAATAAGTCTTTCTTATGAATCACTCCTACCTCGAACGGTTTTCCCCAGTCAAGTACTTTTTATTGAAAGAGAACATAACACTCAATTCTGTTTAATTAATAGGAGAAGTATAATTATGTTTAAGAATAAGTCAAGTTCTGGCTGTTTTACTTAATAGCTGTGTGTTCTTGTATGCAAGTTACTTATCCAGTCTAAATATCAGCCCTCTCACCTTCAAGTAGGGGGGAAATCTAGGAGATCTAGGGGATCTCCTAGAGTTATAAGATACAAGTGAGAAAATAAATTCCATTTAGAAACTGTATGGTTCCCAGCACATTTTCAAAAGGATATTTGATTTTTAAAAATTTATCTAACCAATGTGCCAGTTATCACTATCCTTAAAATGCTTTTGGTGGTTCCCCTAACATTTGCATTAGGATAAATTAAAAATGCCTCAATCTAACCTATAATGCTCAACATTGCATTGTCACTTTTTTTTTTTTCACTTTATGTTTGAAAATCCAGCCACTCTGGAGTGCCCTTATTTCCTCACACTTCATTGCTTTCTTCCTCTTGTTTTGGCATATTTTAGCTGCTCTGCCTGAAAAACTCTCTTTAATCCCTCTTAGCCTTGTGAATGCCTCCTTAATAGGAATGTCTTAGTTTGCCATCGCTTGTCTTGTTCTCTTGTTCCAACAGGTCCTCTTCCACCACTCAGACTACATACCAGATAGCTTCCTGTTAGGAAGAGAGCAATTGAGAAGCAAGTTACTTGAAGGGATGGCATTGAGGGCTTTGGCACCTCATTATTTTGAAAAGCACCCCAGGATTCTTTAATTCTTTTTCATTTATGATGTGAATCTTTTTATGAGATTATATTGTTTACTGAAATCAGGTGGTTTGGTTACTTCATGTCCTTTGACTGGTGTTTGTTGATGCTTTTCTGATCTCATTTTGGAAAGTCCTGTTACCATTGCTCTGTCATTATGGCATTATTCCCAACTATATCACTACTAACCATGTGATGCTGAGCAAGGTACTTACTAATTCAAATCTGTTTCCTAAACTCTGAGAGAGAGATAATTATGTATGTATACGTGCATACACACCCACCACCCACACACACCCACTACCTACACATATCCACTACCCACACACACACATTTCTGAACCTTTATACTGAAGCCTTAATAGTCTCATAAAACATAGATGCATTGATTCATTTATTCCTTCAGCAAACATTGAGTGCTACTGAATACCACTGAGGATTGGAGCTGGGGTTACAACAATTTACTTAAAACAGAGTCCATACTATCAAGGAATTTACTTTATAGTTGGGTACTATAAACAAAGAGACAATTACCATATAGTGTTTGTAAATGTTATGACAAGAATAGGCATAGAATGTTATAGGAGCTCTAAGGGAGGACCCTGGGCATATGGTGTAAGTGGGTGACTGTTAGCTGGATGAATGGGAGTTAATCCAGTAAATGTGTGTGGGGAGTGACAGGTTTGATAGGTGAGGCAGATCATTCCAGGAAAGGGAAACAGGGTTGCTGTGAGGATTATATGAGATCATTATGTATCATATTTAGCATAGTACCAGGCATTGTAAGCTCCTTAAATGTCAGAACTGTTATTTTATTGTTGTTATAAATGCATGGTAAATCTGTAGAATTGTAAGCAGTTGCTTACAATTGGCATGAAGTGTAAAAAGGCAAGAGATGAGATTGGAGAATTAGAGGCATTGCATGTAGTCCCTTCTAGGCCTTCTTAAGGCTATCCTATATCTGGGGGACTAGGGATTTTCCAAGGAAGCAAAATTGTTGACAGGGAGTTTGCTGTGAAGTTTATTTTAAATGGGAGATGTTTAAAATATAGCAAATTGCTTACAGAATGCCTAATGTTCTAAATGTCCTAACTAAAGTATAAGTACTGTTCTAGCAAAAATTACAGTGTTTGCTAGTGTAATTCTTTTCTTTTCTTTTTTTTTTTTCAGTGTTCCTCTGAACAGCAGGGAGAATATCTCTGATCCTACCTCACCAGTGAGAACCAAATTTGTGTACCATTTGTCGGAATTGTAAGATATTTTCCTTCACATTAATATAAATAAGGAAGTTAGTAATCTAACTAAACTTGTTAGTAAGAATGTTTTTGTAAATATGTCAGCACATAAATATTTACCAATATAATTTGAATACATTAATTCCTATGTTAATTATTAGGTATCAGACACTTATAAAACTTTATCACAGATAAGACTTGGCTATGAATTTTATTAAAGAAGAAATTATTGCCGTTAGTATAAAGAGTGCCAATTTGTCTTAATGTTTCAATAAGTAGATTTCATATGCTTTGCTGTACACTTGTTTCTTTGAAACTGTAGAACCCAACATCAAATACTGTGTTAAAAAAAGTTATTACTTTCTTATTACTGTAAATAACTCATTTAATCCTAGTATACTGTTGGGAATAAACCTAACAGAGTAGAAGTACAGTGTAGGCAAAACAATCGTTATTTTTGTATCATTATTGTTATTGTATCATTAATTTTATTGCTTACTTTCAACTAATTTTCATATATAAAAGTTGAAAAATTCCATAAACTAGTTTTTAAGGTAGAGTAGCTGAGATCAGGTCAGAGTTGCAAGAAGTAATAGATTTTATTTTATTTTTTTAAAAGATTTATTTATTTATGCATATAAGAGCTGGGGTACAGGCCAGAGTCAAAGGAGGTGAGAGGATTCACCAGAGACAGAGTGGGGAGCAGAACAGGGGCAGACTGACTGAAACACTGCCAAGGGCAGCAGTGGGCGAAGCAGGAGAAATCTGCTACACCATGTGGGTCCCCTCCCTGGCCGGCAGCAGGGATTGAACTCGTGCTGCAGTGGCTGCAGTTTGCTTCATAGTGTGCTGCTTAACCCACTGCACCACCAGGGAGGCCCAGAAGTAATAGATTTTAGATAGAAATGTACAGTTACTCAGAATCCAAGGGAGCATTATATGGGCATTGTCTAATGTGTATTTTTGTTTCTTCAGCTGTAAAAAATGTGATCCTACAGAAGTTGAGGTGGGTAATCAGATATTTACTGCCTCTCAGAGCAATATCTGTGAAGAAGAAGTCGAGACCTGTTATACTTATGACAGAAACAAGTGCTACACACATAAGATCCCATTTTCTTATGGTGGTAAGACCGTAATGGTGGATGCAGCCTTGACCCCGGATTCCTGCTATCCTGACTAATTAAGTCATTGCCAACTGCACAGCTGCTTATCTTTAAAGGTTCTCCATTTATATCTAAGAAGTTAACGTGTTTACTACCAATCAATCTGAAACCATGATTTTTTTGATTATGTAGAGCCGCCCCCCAATAATTGAAGTAATTACTTCTCAACTGTATGTTTAATTCATAAGTATTGAAAAATGTCACTTATTCTTGCCTGAAGTGGTATATGTCCTTAAGAATACAATTTCTAGTACTTAAAAAAGGATAAAGGGAGAAAAATAAAATTCAAAGAGTAAAAATCAGGAGGCATAATTAAATGGGGAGATAACTTTATTTTTCCTCATCTTTGTCTTAATTTCTCTGTGAACCCACAAAAAAAGTTCTTTGTTTTTCCTTTTCTTTTTTGGCTTTGCTGTGGAGAGCCATAGCTTTTGCACATTTCATTCTATTTTTAAAAAGTATTACTGTGTGGAGAAAATTTATATGTAAACAAAGGCCAATTCTATGTCTTCATTAGAAAAATGATAATTAGGAAAAAATGTCTTGAAAATATAAACATAATTTACAAGGGATCACTAGTATTTGTAACGACTTAGTTGAAAATGATATAACTAAATGCATAATGAAAAATATATTTTTGACATAACACAGATTTGTTAGCTGGTGATACAGATTTTTCTTTTTTTGGTAAACTTTTTTTTTAATAATCAGGATAGTGAAAAAAATGCCCATTGGAAATCATTTATGTTGTAACTGAATCAAAACAAGTATGTATCCCAAAATATGTATTCTCTAGCACAGTTTGAATAATTAAATAGATTCATAAGCATATGTCTGTGTGAAATAATTTATTGGTTAAAAATTTGTGTTAACTTTGTTGTATTTTAAAATATAATTCATTGCTAAACAATTTGTAAGCATGATGTAATTATACATGTCCATATTTGAAGTAGCTTTTCATTTAAACTTAAAATGAAATAAAAAGACAAGGTCCTGCCTGACAAATATAGTGTTTATCATGACACATCAAACTACTTTATGGCAGAAGACTGTAAGGGCCAACTGGCCTGCATACTAAAGGCACTGTGGAAAGTAAATGCTGAATCTGGATTCAAAATAATTGGAGGCTGGTTAGTAAAAGTCAATTTCTTTAAGAGGCATTGTCCTGTTTTCCTTTTTTAAATAGGTAATTGTAAATTTCTTATCCTCCACTCATACCAAATATTTAGTGTTTTTATTAGAGATGAGACTGAGACACTGGAGCTTCAGTGGGAAGCATAATTTGATATGCCAGAGACATCATTATTAGCTTATCTTCAATCTCGTTTCAGCTAAGTTAGAATTTTATTTAATTAATAAATATTAGTTGCATATTTACCATGTTTGAAAAAGTGCTCTAGATAATTTGGTGATTCAGCTGCTCTAAGTGCCCTCAAGTTATTCACCTTTAGCATTCTCTCCCTAGAACTGTTATTGTTTTATTTTTTTTTTTCCCAGGAGGCTCACTGACAATTTTTTAAAAAATTGCAAACCTTATTCCCTTATCTTGGCTTATTCCCCCACCATTCTTATCACCCTCTAGGAGATTTACTTTTTTGTCATGTCTCCGGTCTGTCTCCCCCTATTTCCACATATCATCCATAAAGGCAGCCATTGACCTTTTTCCTGTTGAAGCACATGATGACTATAGCTAACACTGCTCTGTAATATATAGGAAAATTGTTAAGAGAGCAGATTGTAAGAGTTCTCATTGCAGGCATGGTGCCTGGCATATGGAGATGCTCAACAAATATTTGTTGAGTGAATAAACATGAGCACAGCATAATTGAGGAGACAAGACTTATGTATAAATAATTAGACAGTGGGCAGAATCACAAAGGGAAAAAACAGCTTCCAGTGTGTTAGGAGAGTTTATGGGAGACTTTTTTCCTCCAGTTTTATTAGGAAATAATTGACATAACCACTCTATAAGGTACACAGCATGATGAATTGATTTACATATATTGTGAAATGATTACCACAGTAGGTTCGGCTAATAAGCATATTCTCATATAGGCACAATAAAAGGAAAAGAAAGAAGCAAAGGAAAAAGAAAATTCTCCTTGTGATGAGAACTCTTGGGATTTAGTCCCTTAACAACTGTCCTGCACATCATATAGTGGTGTTGGCGCTAGTCATTACGTTGTGCGTTATATCTCTAGTACTTACTTATCTTATAGCAGCAAGTTTGTACTTTGTGACCACCTTCCTCCAGTTCCCCCCCCCCACTCTATGTTCCTGATAATCACAAATATGACCTCTTTGTCTATGAATTTGGTTTTATATTTCCCACATAAGTGAGATCAAATACCATTTGTCTCTCTGTTTATTTCACCTAGCATAATGTCTTTAAGGTCCTTTGTGTAGTTAAAAATTGTAGAGGGATAGGTACTGTTTTGCACCATCTTTGCTTCAATTTCTCTGTGAACCCACAAAACATTTTTTTATTAGCACATTGGACATTCTTGTGGGACAGACCCCAGTAGTGGCAGGAGGGCAAGGGACAGGTTCTCTATGACCTGGACTGGTGGGTAGAAGAGAAGTCCTGGGCCCTTGGTGGCTTTTTCAGGCTTTTATTGATCTTCCTGCACAACTAACAGTGAAGCAATCAGGTAAACGGCCAGTGGGGAAACTGGGGTCCAGGAGGTTGGCAGGCCTCCCAGCGAATCCTCACTCTCTTGAGCTCTCTGGCATTCTCTGCCGCTTCTGTTCTTATATTGCTTCGGCCACTCCTGCTAGCATCCCCGTGACGCTCCCCTTATATACCTGTTCTCACAGCCCAGATGTGCCCACCTATGCATGTCCATACCCTTCTCCAGGTGCCTGCCATCAGGCATGCGTGTAGGACCACAGGTTGATGCTAATGGTGGGAGGGGGGAAAACCTGACAATTTCCATTTACCCTAAAACCCCATTTCCAGCATTAGTGTTTCATTATGCTAGCTGGAAGAGGATTGCAAATTATAGTCCTGCAGGTATATCTTCTTTCAGAAATTTGGTTCATCTTAGCATTTCCCAATACTAGACAGTAATCTAGGATTTTGTAGTTATGAGCTCATTAGGTATAAATCCAGAGTATCTAGTGACTCTTCAATGAGAGCTATTAGAGAAAGATTATAATATCCCTGGTGGCGCAGTGGGTTAAGCAACACACTATGAAGCAAACCACAGCCACTGCAGCACAAGTTCAATCCTGGCCACCATCCTGGGAAGGTGACCCACATGGCGTGGCAGACCTCTCCTGCCTCTCCTGCTGCTCCTCTCAGCAGTGTAATTCAGTTGATCTGCCTGTTCTGCTCCCCACTCTGTCTCTGGTGAATCCTCTCACTGCCCATACCTCTGGCCTGTATCCCAGTACTTGTATGCATAAATAAATCTTTCAAAATAAAAATATTCCTGTTTCATTCACACATTTTTCTTGCATCAGTGTATGTTTTAGCAGGGAACCAATGTAGATGTGGCAGCCGTGAAAGGAGCTTTTGCAGAGAGCATGTGACCTACGGCTCTGGTATCCAGCTTTTGTTTGTGTGAGGTCACGCTCTCAGTCATGATGAAGTGTGGCAAGGATACTACACAGGTCACTTACTGAGAGACAGGACACCCAGGACTCCTCTGATGGATGACTGACTTGACTCCATATTAGCTTCACTGAAAATTTCTTAGCAATGCACCACCATCAAATATTATTTACCCACCCTTCCTACTCTCTTTCCCCCACATTGGTCTGATGTGGATCAGAGAATGATGGTTCTCCCAGCCTTCTTGGGTACTCTCCTCATTTTTCTTTCTTTTTTTTTTTTTTAAAGATTTATTTATGCATACAAGCACGGGGACACAGGCCAGAGGTGCAGGGAATCCACCAGAGAGAGTGGGGAACAGCATTGGCTGTTGAAATACACTGCTGAGGGGAGCAGCGGGCGAGGCAGGAGAGGTCTGCTGTGCCATGTGGGTCACCTCCCCAGCCGGCAGCAGCAGGGATCGAACTCGGGCTGCAGTGGCCTCAGTTTGCTTCATAGTGCTTTGCTTAACCAACACTGTGCCACCAGGGAGGGCTCTCTCCTCATTTTTTTCTTACAAGTGTTTTCCCTAATATCTTATGTCTGAGCTCATCTTAGGTCTGCTTCTGCAGGGTCTGAATGAGTATCGCAGTCATTTATGAGGTTTCTAATTTAATGATCTTGAGCATTCTTCACATACCAGGTGATTCACCTATTGTTTCATTTAGTCCTCTTCAGGGACTACTTTCATATAAGTGAGGAAGCCAAGTCAGTGGGTAACTAGCAGTTTGATTTGTTCACTCTTTTAGCAAATTGTAGGAAAATTCTGAATCATTCAGCTATAACCTTAACAACTATCAATCGAGGTTCTTTGGCAATCATTTATGTCCACTGTAATGTTAACTTTCTTAAAGTTTTTGGGCATTTTGAGGTTAATGTGATCAATTTATTGGCCTGTCACAAGTCAATTTTGCTTGTAACTTTCTGTCCGGTCCTTTTGATTTAAATTAAATGAATATTTAGAAAGACAGGAATAAGTGGGTACTATTGGGGAGACTGCCTTTTGCATAGTTCTATTAGTCATTGTCTCAGTGAACACACAGCATCAGCCAGAAAAAAATTATGTTAATTAGTAATGAGAATAATAAATGCTTCTTTGTGCCAGGCTTTTAGAAACTAGTAGACCCAAGCCAACCATTCAGTTCTCACTTTAAAAGCACTGTCATTTTAATGGTTTTACATAACTTGATATTCAAAAGTGAACTATAATTATACTTCTGCAATCACAAATGCACAGAGGAATACAGAGTTGTAACCATACACGTTCAGACTCCCTGGTTTAAGAGCAGCAGGACAGGAAAATTATACTTTAATTATACCTTTAATTTTCCAGGTATTGGCTTTGGAGTGGCAATATTGTATAATGGGTGAGTCCATAGCCTTAGTTGGAATACAGAATAGTGACTAGATGACGGACAAATCCATCCATTCTAAGATTGTTTACTCCTTTAAAAACTGGAAGTAAAGGACCTCCCTCGTGATGCAAGGGGTTAAATCTCAGCACTATGAAGCTATCTGCAACCACTGCAGCCACAGAGTTAGATTCCTGGCTAGGGAGGTGACCCACATGGCACAGCAGACCTCTCCTGTCTCGCCTGCTGGTCCCCTCAGCAGTGTATTTCAGTAGATACCCCTGTTCTACTCCCTACTCTGTCTCTGGTAAATCTTCTCCCTTCCCACACCTCTGGCCTACACCCCAGTTCTTTTATGCATAAATTAATAAAATAAATCTTAAAAAAATGGAAGTAAAAATAATGATCTTGTTTTTAAAATAAAATAAGGATACATGCCGTGATTTATGTATGTCACTTACTATAGTTATAGCACTCAGTAACCCCCTGTAAATTGTAGTTGTTATGTTTTAAATATCTTTGGTTCTTTTCTCTGTCCAGTAGACAAGTTAGAGAAAAATGTAAAATGCATTAGATTCCAGTGAGCCTCAAACTTTAGCATGAACAAGAGAGGGCTAATTGACACAGATTGCTGAGCCCCACACCCAGAGAAGCTGATCAGGTGGAAAAACTGCAGCTGGAGAAAATGCAGGTCTCAAAAATTTTCCAGGTGCTGCTACTGCTTGGGTGGGAATTGTGTGAAAACCACTGCTTTAGAATTATGAACTTCTATCTCCACCTAGTGGTTAAATTCTGAAATAAATTTGTTGATTTTAACATCATTTCATTTAATCCTCACCAAGGAAATAAGTACTATCTTCATTTTTAAAATGATGAAACTGAGATGCAAGGAGATGGAGTAATTTGTTCACCATCTTACAAGTAGTACATCTATCCCAAATTGTCAACACTCCAAAATCAACACTCTCATTCAGTATGTTATGTTGTCTAAAATGTTTTGAGACCATTTCTCCCAGTAATTCCATTTCTGAGGAAATGATTAGAAATATAGACAGAGGCATCAAGATATTTAACACAACTTTATTTATGATAGTGAAAATTCATAAGAAACTTTAGGTTCATCATCAAGGGAATGATAGGAATACTTCAAAATATAGGCTATGAAAGTGAAATTTTTAATTTTTAAATTTAGTAGAAATTGCTTATATTTTCTGAAGAGGGAAATGCATATTTCATATAAGAATTACTTCAGACATTCCTTCCCAAACGCAAATAGGAGAAAATAGGCCAAAATATTAACTTTGGATGGTGGGATTAGGTGTTATTTTTCACTTGTTTTACTTTTCAGTATTTGCCAAATAGTCTATAATTATAATTAGAAAACATTAATTTTATTTAAAAATCAATTATATTAAAGTTTGTGAAATTCTATTTTTATATTCATTTACAAAATACACTTAAAGAAAAAGTAACATTTATTTGGCATCTACTCTGTGCCCAGCGCAGGGTTAGATGCTATCAAGGATACATGAGAAGAATAAGAACTGGCCTCAGTTTTTAGGAACGTTCTTTCTCCTTCTGTAGGCTGAGCTAACACAAGAAAAAAATTATTACATGATAACTTAAACATAAAAGACAAAGTGCCATAAGCATTTTGGGAAACCTGGGATGTTAAAGAGTTAAGATAATCTTGAAGGAGAGACTAAGAGAGGAGTTTCTCATTTGGAAGTAGATCTTGCTAGAACTACATAAGCCAGACAGAGACAGGAAGAAGCATAACACAAATGAAGGAGCAGAGACAAGATTGACCTGCTTCTCTTTCTTTTTGTGTCCTTAAATCTAATCTTTCGTTTACATACATCATTTATACACATCCTCTAGAGTTAGGGATATTCAGCTTTTTCAGTGTTACTTTCCTGGTGTGTTGTTGTTTTGTATTTACAGGAAATAGCCTAACACTTTGCCACTCCAATTTTGGTCTACCAACTGGCTTGATTTATCATCATCTGGGAGCATGTTGCTATTACAGAATTACTGGCCCTTCTCCAGATCATTTTAACAAGATTCATGTTATATGGTAAATGAATGTTGTCAGGTTTTTTTCTGCCCTCCCACCATTAGCATCAATGATGGATACCTGTGGAATTACATGTATGCCTGATGGCGGTACCTCGAGTATGGTGTAGGCGTGCATGAGTGGGCACACCTGAGCCGAGAGACTGAGCATTTATAACGGTGGCAGCAGAGACCAGAGGTGTGCAGGGGCAGAGGACCGTGTGTGAAGTACAGTGGAGACCAGTAGAGAGACCAAAAGAGAACTCCAGAGAGCCTAGCAAGTAAAGATTTGCTGGGGGGCTAGGAGGCCTGCCAGTCTCCTGCCCCCGGAGCCTACAGACTACACACCTCCTCTTCCCCCTCACCTGCCCTGTACCTGGTTGCCTCACTACAAATGGTGTAGAAAGACCATTAAAGTGTAAAAAGCCACTGAGGACTTGAGGACTCTTCCTTTACCCATCTGCCCGGAACATAGAGAACCAGCTCTGTGTCTTCCTGGTGCTACACACGTCTACAGTAAAACTTGAAAAACTCTGGTAGAGCATGCAACGTGGTCATTACCCTGATCCCAGTTAAAGGAGAAACTTTCAGCATGGTTGACAATCAAGAGACTGACAAAGTGCTCCCCAAACAACGTTTTCTACTATTATCCTTCCCTAGATGTGCCATGATTAGACTCACTCTTTAAGGGCACAGTGGATGAATAGGGAATGCTAATGCTACATATCAGTCAACTCTTGACAAGGAATCTTTGTACCAGTTTAATCGTAGCAAATGACTGCTATCCAGTGCAGAAAGGAATGAGGCCTGTCTACTTGGATAAGCTCAGAGATTAGCACTGATGCTTCTGATGAAGCAAAGAAGTGGAGGATGCTGGGTCCTTAGGCAGATGAAATGGGTGCTATGAGGGTAGAGGAACTTGTGAAGAGGAACTAGGGAAGTGATGGGACATTCAGAGCAATTCATTATTTTCAGAATTATGTTTGTGAATTACAGTTCTCTTCGTTCTTGTTACTTTATCTGAAGAATTCTGCCCTGCCATCTTGGAAGTTTGTTTGCTACCAGCTGAAGTCTGTTTTAAATCTTTTTGGTTATAAATTCAAAGAGAGAAAAAAAGACACAGTGGCTGATGTTATTGGGTTAGGAGTGAGGTAGAGAAGCAAGGAAGAACAGGTGGGCAAAACCAAATGCTATTTTCTGTTGTGAGACGGTGATTATCTATTTTTCACCAAGTGCACGTTGTTTCTGAGGTTTTATTGGGCAGTTGGTCTGAGTCACAGTGAAACCTTGGAGGTTTTGTGAAGGAGGGACATGGCTGTTGATTTTAATCCCAACATTTCTAGTTCTCTTTTGGTTTTTAGAAATTAATTTTGGTTTCCGGATTACAAGATGAATATTCTTCAGGGGCCTTACAGTCATGACTGAAAGAGACGGAGGTAAAGGAAGAGAAAAACAAGTAGGCAAAGATATGTCAAAGCAAAAATAACTCCAATTTCATGTCTTGTGAATTTTCTTTATAGAAATGTATAAAGGGTGATGTTGTGACTAAAGAAAGACATGTTCAGGGGAATCAAAAAAAGAATCTCCATGATAATGGTTACTAGACTGTTCTCAGAGGTAACCAGAACCTGTATGTTATCAATACCCTACTCTGCTTCCTACTTAAAATGAAAAAGTGCAAGATTTCCTCCAGTTAACTGAATCAATGCCCAACTTCCCTGTAGGGTAAATGAAGTTGATGAGGCTCTTTAAACATTGGTCTAGGTAGCCATCTTCTGTGGCCTTGATCTTGTTAAGGGAGGAGGCGCACGGGTGCGTGGGCACAAGTGCCTGATTATGGACACCCAAGTATCAGTGTGTGTATACGTGCAAGTGTGCACACCTGTGCCTAGGAGGGAGGGAATAACAGGGCAGTGTCACCCTAGGGAAGAGCAGCTATAAGAAGAGCTGAGTGACTGCAGAAAGGCGAGATCGTGAGAGAACGCCAGAACGTAGAGAAAGAGTAAGGATTAATGAGCGGATTGGGTGGGGCTTGGTTGACTCCTGGGCCTCCTGGCCCCACCTGCCTTGTTGGCCTGTGGGCTGCCACCACAACACGCCCTCTAGAGAAATCTATTTTAGGCTGTAAAACAGAAAAGCTCTTAAGGCAGGTGTGCGTTACCCTTACTGGATTATCACCTGTGTTAGTCATCCTTGGGGGTTTTCATTTTCTTTATTTACTTTATTAACTAAAGACATCTTAGAATTAGTAGGTGACTGCCACTATATTAGGAACTCATGGGGTGATGGCAGTGTGATAGGGTGCTAGGGACAAGAAGGGAGGCACTTTCAGAGTCTGTCATCAAAATGATGAATACCTTAACCTTTGTGCTGATTTTAAATGTTTTTCCACAATATAGGAAGGGCACATAGAATAATTTCTTTAGGGAATTCAGATTTGTGTTCAGGTTTGGAGAAGGATAATTATACTAATGAGGCAAGGAGTTATTTTCTGCAGGGATATTGACCCCCCCTTTTTTTTTTTACTTAAATTGAGATGTTTTTGTCTCATTGTGCTTTTTCACATTTTAAATTCCAGATGTCTCATGATATTTAAGCTGCAGTACTTCATAGATGCGAAAGTGTGAGCCCATCTTACAAAAACATAAGATCCATACAATTTGATGAAATATTGAAGTGAATGATTATCTCATATCTTATTATCTTATATCTCATATATAGATTAAAAAATTATTTGGAAAAAATGTGAAATAAAACAATCTTATTTTGATGAGGATAATTCTTGAGACAATTTCATAGAGAATACATTAATGGTTTTTCAATGTGTGATTAAAATACTTAAACTGGTGGTGGTAGACTTAAGCAACTATTGGATGGCCTAATTAGTTCATCTGTCAGATCTGTTCTTGTCATGAGAAATGCTGCTGAATATTGAGAACTGCAGTGTGGTGACTCATTTTGTAGCTCAGATTGTTCCATGGGAAAGCACCCTGCAGTATTTTCATAAGAGTAATGAAGGTTTTTTAAAAATCAGTCAATATTTATTGGGTAGACTATGTGCCAGACACTGCGCCAGGAACTTTAGAAGACTTAAAGGATGAAATTTTTTTCCTGGGAAAATTTCAGTATTGTATTTTCCCAAATTTCTGAGCTCTTATAAAATATGTTCCAACAAAGTTTCTCCTAAGAAATTCTTAAGAGTTAGAAGATAACTTTCTAGAGAATTCTGAGAATTCTTCCTCTCTAGGAAGGAATATGCAGATAGTAGACTGAAATGCCACTAACAAAAACAAAACAAAACAAAAAACCATGTAGCTGTATTCTAAGTAGGGCAATATAGAAATATCTAATTTACAAAATAATTTACACTATTTAGTCAAGATATAAAGGAAGTATGTCTGCAAATAATTCTACCAGGACATGAAATCCTTATGTTTGCAGTAGCATATACCAGTAGAATCATTTATAGGAAAATAACCATTGAATCTTTCTCTTACTTGACTAGGGTGGTGTTTCCTAAAGGGTGCTCTTTAATTCTGCAAATTATGAATTAGTGAGGAGTTGTGGCAAACTGACTCCATTTATCGGAATGCTCTGTAACAGAGTGAAGGTCCTTTCTGTCCTACCTTCCTAAGCCTGTTCTCCAGGTTGCTCACTTGTTTTCTCCCATTCTTCTCCTTGAATGTATTCCTCTGACTGAATTGTGTTTATCTAGTAAAGGTCATAAGAAAATGAAAAACAAATAGGTATTAGTGTCTACTATTTCTGAAATCTACTCTTCAATGATGGGTAGATTGGTCCAAGGGAAAAAATTAGGATAAGACTTTGAAAGCAGATAAAAAGGAAGAAAGACAAGCAATCAGAAGGTGTACAAATAGTATAGACAAAAAGAGAGGAGTCCAAGAAGGGACAAATGATAAAATAAGAAGCAGAACAGAGTTGGAAAGAGAGAAACACACATAGAAAAGTAAATATAAAGACTAATGATAGCTGAAAATAGTTTAGTATGTAGGAAGTGATAGAGTAAACGATAGGAAGGAAAAAAGAGAAAGTTAAATAATGAATGGTTAATATAAGAAGAAATGATGAGGTAAAGAAAGAGGTAGTGGAAGAAAATAAATGCCAAAAAAGATAACTTGGGGGAGGGGTGGAATCCTGACAGACAAAGGAAAAAAAATGTACACTGCACACTGCATCAGGATTATACTGATATTTAGACCTCCATACATAAAATGGAAAGTTTATCTGCCTTTTTGTCTTGCAACCAGATAATTTTGCAAGTATGGAACTTTGAGAAAAAAGGGAAGAATCAGCAAACAAAGGGAAACTAACCTAAAAAAGTGACTTCCATATACCAAGGCAGGGGTGGTTATAACCTTCATGCATTAGCTAATTAGTTAATGTGTCAATGTTTTTGGTCTGTGCTCTATGCATTACCCCACATTTAGCCTTTCCGTAAGAGGCCCAAACTCATCAGCATCACCTAGGCCTTTACTATTGCTGGAATAAGCAAAATCTTAAGGAGCATCAAGAAGGTTAGACGCTTACTTGAGTTGGGGGAGGGAGTAGATTGGAAACAACTGTAGAATATCAGGTATTTTCTTTCCCCCAAAGAATACTTAGTGGGGATAATCCCTAGGCCTGAAGTAGTAAGCAGTCTTGTACATGATGCGGTGGATCGGAGCCTATTTGAAAGGAATCAAATGGGGTGTGTTCACCTGCGTTAAGGGGATCTACATTTATACTCTGTAACTCTGCCTGGGTAGCTAACTCAGGAATTTCAGTAGGCATGATTGGATCCCCATCAAATGGGCCTTGCCTTCCAATGCTAGCTGGAGTTCCAGTGCTGGAGGAGTGATACTTTGCTAAGCTGGAGTCAAAACATGGTAACTTGAGGATGCTAGACAGTCTCTGTTGCTGCCTTTCACCTTCACTTTCTGGCACTTCACTTTGGATTCCTTCTGGCTTGAGGCTTTGGTCAATGGTACTGATAACAAGCTGCTCTGGAGTAAGGTCTACAGTTCTGTCATTGAGCTGGTTGTCTTCAAATACTTGTTCCACAACCTCGTTTTCATCTCCTCCAAGATCATTTTTGAGACAAGGGGTATTCTTTGATTGAAGGGAACTGACTTCAGGAAAGGGCATAATTTCCATTTGGCCCAGTTGATTATTTATGGCACATGGTGTGTTCCTTCTCAAAGGGGACACATCATCTCTAAAGGAGCTAGGGTTTTGAATTTCTCCAGGCAGTTTTTTCTCTGAGCTGTTTCTTTGCCCTGGTAGAATGCTTGTTGGAGAGATGGTATGCCTTGCATGCTTTGTATGACTATCTTCTGTATGCAGAGGGCTGGCATCTTGGTTCTCCCCGGATGCAAGACCATAAGATGGAGTATAGTCTTGAAGAGCAAGTGGATTTTCCTTTTGTCTTGTGGCACCACCAGCACAGCAGGGGCCTCTGTGGTTTAGATGAAATACATGTGCTTCTTTCTGACCTGCTGGGTGATTTGGAGGAATTGAGTCTGGAAAAGCCAAGTGTTCCCCCTCTGGTGAAGTTAACTTAGTAATTTGAATGTCATAATTCATATTCTCTCCTTCATTCCCTCTTGGATTTTTTTGAAGTCCAGCTGGAGAGTTACTGGAATAGAAATGGTTCTCTCTCTGGTGTGGTGGACTAGCAGGGGCTGTGTGTAAATTTGGTGGCTGATCCCAGAAATTTCTGTTAAAATATGGCCCTTTTTCTTTCTGCTCTTGGGTCTGAACTATGTGGTCCCAGGAGTTCCAGGAAGGAAACAGAGTACTTTCTTCTTGTGCAAGGCCATTACTAGCATAATAACCCCTGTTCTCCACAGGTGGTGGAACAGAGGGAGCTGTATTATATGATGGATAATTCTCCTCTGGATTCCAGGAGTAAAATTCACGATAAGGAAAGTCCTCCCTGGGTTTTGATGGGTTATCTAAGGAATAGGGAAGGTATTCCTTTGGTTGATATGAGGTGTATTGCTTGCCTTCATAGTGCCTAACTGTTGGCCCTTCTTTAAAACTTGACTCTTCCACACCCCATCTACTTTGTCCTGGGAAAGTTTCATCTTCAGCTGGATCAACTGGGTCCTCTTCATTATAAGGGACAGTCTCTTTTGGGTCTGGAGTATTCATGGGATATAGTGGATTTTCATGTTGTCTCATAGTATTGGGAGAATCATCTCTCTCATCCCATATATTACTTCTAAGGTATGGTGAGTTTTCCCTGGTATCATAGGGGTTATATTCAGGGTAGTAAACACCCCCTCTAGAGCCAAGGGAAGGATGAGGTAAGTGTTCTTCCTGCCTCCTAGGTTCTTCCTGCCGCCTAGGTTCTTCTTGCCTCCTCGGTTCTTCCTTAAAAGGTGGAGATATTTCTGGATTGTTCCAAGTATTTCTTCCAGGAGAGAAATGTTCTCTTGCAGGGAAAGGGATTTCCTCAGGGTATACAGGATGATATGTATTTTGCTTTATTTCTGGTCCATTAGTTTCTGATTCATATGGGATTTTTTTTGGCTCTAAAACAATCCCTTTGGGCAAATTCTGACTTTGGGTCTGTCCATCAGAATTTGGTACTCTTCTGGACTCTCCACTAGGTAAAAATGAGTTATGTTGATCAATAGAATTAAAATTTGGGATTGGCATATTACCCTCAGGGTGAGGCTGTTTATAGTTTGATTTACTAATACCATAATCTTTACTACCTCCATAATCTTTACTAACACCATAATCTTTATTAACTTCATAATCTTTATTAACTCCATAATCTTGAGAGTTTCTCCAGGGGCCAGCTGGATCCTTCGTAGGAGTGACTATTCTTTCCTTTTGACCTAGTGGCTTCTCTCTTGGGTTTTGAATTTTTTCATTTTGGCTAGCAATGTCATGTTTGGGATCCAAAGGGGCAACATGGGTTCCCATGGGTTGTTTATTTGGAGCTGGAGGCTTTCTTTTAAAATATATTGGATTTCCTGCATTATTGGGAGTATTGCCTCTTGCAGTGTTAGCAAAAGCTCTGCGATAAAATGGAACTCCTGGATGAACCACTTGTTTGCTTTCCAAAGTATAGGGGTTCCATCTAGGACCTCTTTGAATTTGCTGATTTCGGTAAAAAGGTCCATTCTGTCTGTGCCCCATGATGGTACCAGTAGGACGCCATTGTCTTCCTCCAGGATAATTTCGGATGTTAGGATTTGGATAACGTTCACGAACATTTGGCTGACGTGGTCCATATGGGATTTGATTTCTTGGTACTCCCTGACCTGAAACATTAACTACAGGGGGTGGGATGACTCCATTTTGAGCTGTAGGGTTGCTTCCAGTGTTTGGCCCATGGCCACTATTTCCATTTGGGCTGGTGTCATTTCCACCCTGATTCCCTCTGGGACTGGGTGCATTTGGTTGGGTAGAATTAGTTTCAGGACCTGTTGAATTAGATGAGGATTTGGTGGCTGGACTCTCTGTTTTAGGGGGGTCTTCTTCTTTGGGTTTTTCAAAATCTTGTTCAAACATCTCTTCTGAATAATAAGGACGGCCCCCAAATCCCTGATATCCAAAATATCCAAAGTAAGGATTCTGTAGGAAAGAAGATGGAAATCAATAATTACTCTGTTTTCCACTAGGATGTTGATTAGAATTTTATAATATGATAAGGAAATATTAATAACCCCATTATCTATACTTTCTTTCTTGAAATTTGATTCCTCCTTGCTTTCTGTGACCCTGCTCCCTCTGGTTCTCTCTTCTGACGTTCTTTCTGACCATTATGTCTCACTTTTCTCTTCTTAGGCCTGGATCCTAAATTTCATTTTTTTTTAAAGGATGCCATCCTTCATCCTTCTCATTCTTTTGTTTCCATTTTATAGACCTGCCTTGTGAAATCTGCTGTAGGCCAATCTTTCAATCTGAATATGTACTCACAAATCCATAGTTCTTGGTCCATGACATGATCTCATGACCTCATGAGTACCCCTAACTGAATGTACTCAAAAGTGACCTTATCTCCCCTCCAAAGTTTTTCTTTTATATTCTATATCAAATTACCACCCCCCACTATCTACCCAGTTGCCAAATTTCTGATATCCTCTTTATTTTCCCAAACAACAAATGACTAAGTTCTATAAGATATAAACTTTCATCCTAGTCCCCACTTCCTCCTAACCCTACTACCCCAACTATTGCAAACAGTTTTCTTACAGGTTACTCTGAGTATAATTTTACTTTCCTCTAATTTTGGCTCTTCACTCCCATCAAAAGAGTAGGTTGTGGTGGGTGTTTGGAAAAGTTCTGTCACTTTCCTCCTTTAATTACTATCAAAGTTATGCTCTAAACTCTAATCCTCATAGTGTAACACAGAAACAGTATAGCACTGTGTAAAGAGTGGGGCTCTAAACAGATATGCATTGAAATCCCTGTTCCATCAGTATCAATAGTTTGACCCTGGCATAATGTCAGGTTATAATGGAGATAGTAAAATAATAACTACCTTGTAGATTGTCATGAAGGTCAAATGAGATAGCATGTGTGAAGCTCAGTAGCCTGTCTTAATAAGCACCAAAGTTACATATCGTATAATAATTTTTACAATTATCTGCCCTTAACTATCACATTCAGTCTTCCCCTCTTTATGCAATTACAAATCACAACTACTGTTTGCAATACTATTCGCAATGGCCGAGATGTGACAACTTAAATGTCCATTGCCAAGTGCATAGTTAAGGAACATGTGGTATATACATACAGTGAATATTAATCAGCCTCAGAAAAGAAGGAAATTCAGCATTAAGCAACAATGTGGATGAAACTTGAGGACATGCTAAGCAAAATCAAGCCCGTCACAGAAAAACAAGTACCACATGCTTCCACTTATACAACAAAGTAAAACAGGCGAAATCAAGGAATCAAAGAATGGAATGGCAATCACTAGGAGATGAGAGACAGAAATGAAGAGTTACCGATTAATGGGCACAAAATACTTGACTCATCTTTCAGGACTCAGGCTGAATGCTTTCTTCTTTGTCCTGACTTCTATGGGAACAATTAGGCTCTACTCCCAGGTGTCTATGGCAGTCTGTACTATATTTGTGCTATAACAATTATCACACTAAGTTTCAATATTCTGAGATCCTCCCACTTGAATTATGTGTGAAAATACTTTCATCATCTTTGTTTTCACAGTGGATTTGTTGGACATTTGTGTTACATTTATATCATTTAATTTTTCTTTTAAAAGGAATTTTCCTATACTGCTGTGGGTATGCAAACTGGTCCAACCACTATGGAAAGCTGTGTGGAGGTTCTTTAAACTGCTAAAAATGGAGCTTCCATATGATCCAGCAATTCCACTCCTAGGTATTTACCAAAGGACATCTGCACCTATGTTTATTGCAGCACTATTTATAATTGGTAAGCTGTGGAAAAACCCAAATGCCCCCAAATAGATAACTGGATCAAGAAGATGTTGTGTGTGTGTGTGTATATATATGGTTATATATATATACATACGCATACATATATACATATGTGTATATATATGTATATTACTCAGCAATCAAAAAAGATAAACTCATGCCATCACAGAAACATGGATGGAGCTGGAAGGGATCATGCTCAGTGAAATAAGCCAGAAAGAAAAAGAAAAATACTAGATGGTTTCAGTTATAGGAGGAATGTAGAGGATTTAGGTAAGGGATCAGGAAAATAAAAAGTCATTATAATAAAGTAAAAATCAAAATCATCAGGGAACTATAAACCAGAGACACTCTGGGTGGGAGGGAGAAGAGGGAGTAGGATCAGAACAGGGATGGGAAAAGTACAAGGGACTATGGTGATGGTACACAGATAAATTGGTGGTGGGAATTTCATGGGGACTATACCCAAGATGAGAAAGCATACATTGTACAAAGATGAATGATGTAAAAAATACATAAAATAAAAAAATCAACAACGAGTGCCCTTTAGGAAAAAAGTATTTTTAATCTCCATTTATGGATGGAGATGATGAGCCATATGGATGAGGAGATAGCTCCAGTATCATGGAAGAAACTGAGATGTGTTCCCCAAGAGATAGAAAACACTTCTTAATGCCTGGGTTGTTCTGTTTCACATTTCTCGTGCTATGTTTATGAAAATTTGAAATGCCAGATTCTGGGTTGCATACAATTATCTGAAACATTTTTATTTGGGATTGCTTCATTTTTACTTTGGGTTTATTTTTGGAGATACCAAATGCCATTACTGATAATTTGCAATGTCGTTATTTTAACTTTTCTTCTAAACCTGACCTTTAGTGCTATCAGGTTTCTGTATTTCACTGAGGACATATTATATATTTGGGGAAACTGGTGAAGTGAACTACAGGTCTGGGATGCTGTACTCTATCACTGAATGACTTTTGTGATGACACAGTATAGAACATTTTAATAATATATCACTCTGACATGCCTATTGGGTGTATACTAGTGTGTATACTTAAAAAAAAAGAAAATAACTGGAGGGGGTTTCAAAATATGTGGGTTGTAGGTCAAGTTTATCCATTAATTCCATTGGTGAGATAGAACTGTAATTCATCTTCTTTGGGTTTCAATTTGTTTGTATAATAAGATGGTTGGTGATTACTTAATTCCTTTCTGGATAACATTCAAAGATAGTTTTAATTCCTTCACTGTTTACTGGTTGTACTAATTGCTCTGTCAATGTCCAGAGTCTAGCCCCAATCTGGAACAAAGCTTATTAGTTTAGGTTTCAGAGAGAGAGAGAGTAAGAGAGAGGTGTAGATATATTTCAGTACATGTGTCATAATTTTCTTATGTCACTGGGTTTGATTTACTTCACTTTTCTTAGATCATGGGTACTTGAACTACAGGTTTATGTATTATATTTTTTCTTATTAGACAGAAATGAAAAAAGCAGAAACTAGTGGACTGTAAGTCTTATCAAGGAATGTAGATTTACTTGTACTTACCCCCCCTTCTTCATTGCTACCAGGTGGGCGTCCAAAACCTGGTGGTAGCCTCTGAAAAGTGAAAAACACAATGAACACAAGAGACAACCATTGCTGTCATTTGTTTGTAAGTCTTAGCATATCTTAAAATAGTTCAAGTCAGTGATTGGATATTAGCATTATTAGCTTTTGAGTCATCAGTTCTCCTAATCTCCTATTAATAGTTATAATCCATGCTATCTATACCAAGGCTTTAGCTGGGTCTTAGATTATTAAAATGCCACATATGGCTGTATCTCCTAGCAATTGCCTTGCCCAGCATCTCCAACACATACATACAAAGAGAGAGAGAGAGAGAGAGAGAGGTTGGAGTGATATTAGGATCCAAATATCCACACTGGGACATCATTTAATGGATATTAAATAATGACGTTATTTTTAAACAGTATGTCATGTTTAGGGTGACAAACTACTAGTCATTCCTGGATTACTGCTATGACATTTTATTTAAACATGTTTTATTTTCCTAACCAAACTTGGAGACTAAGTTTCTGCTCAGGGGCCAGTTTAGGAAAGCAGCTCAGGGGACCTCCCTAGTGATTAAATTGCAGCACTATGAAGCTATCTGCAGCCACTGAGACAGAAGTACCAACGGCAGCATGAGGTTGATCCCCAACTAGGGAGGTGACCCACAGGTCACAGCAGACCTCTCTTGTCTCTCCTGTTGCTCCTCTCAGGAGTGTACTTCAGTCAGTCTGCCTATTCTGTTTCCCCGACTCTGTCTCTGGCGACTCCTCTCACCCTCCCCCCACTCCCTGCATCTCTGGTCTGCACCTCAGCTCTTGTATGCATAAAAAAAAAAAAAATCAATCTTAAAAAAAAAAAGGAAAGCAATTCAGCTCCCACAGACACTGAAGAAGTCCTATGAAAGATGAAGTTAAGAGCTAGCTCAGCATGTAAGAATCATATTTATCTGCTTTTTAAATCTTCACCTGATACTGTCTTTGTTTCCCTAGTACAGTATGACCAACGAGAAAAATTACTCTTTTAAGGGAATTTTAAGGGAATAAAGTAAGGAACTCTCACTCCTTGAAAACAGTTGCTCCCTGTTGATAAAAGACCTTCTTTATTATAGATTTATAGATAAGAAAAACTCATGCCGTAACTGAATGAAGAGCCATCAAATGTCTTGTTTTTGTTAGTTTAACAGCAAATAGACTTTACTATCCTGTTTGTTCAAATATTTTTGTGATTCATATAATGACTTTGATGCAATTTCACCATTATGTTTTATTTAATGATTTTAATTTTAACTGTAAGTTTTATTTTGCAAGATTCTTTATGAAATATCTGTAGCTAGAAATAATATATGATGGAAAGATCTTAAACTAATCACAGGTTGTCTTATGATTTTCAAGCTCCATTCTCCCCAGTTTCCCCATTAAATTAGGGTAAGTTTGTATTTTCTAATATCTCAAGGAAGTGGGAAATAATAATGAAATAGCACAAGCCTTTAAAATTAATGCCTAAATTAAGTTGTTACTAGCTGTTTGATGATTTAGGCTCTGTTCATGTTACTAATTTAAGTAAATAATTTGTTTAAAAATTTTCTTCACTACTTGATTCCTGATGTGATGATTCTGTTTCGTGCTCCCTAATGATTGGTATAATGCATTCCATTTAGAATATATGAATTCATACTAGTTTGAGACATATACTAATACTATTTTTCACTTCTAGCATGTGGAAGAAAAACTTACATGTAGACCTTGCCATGGTGGCTGCTGATAAGGGAATAGCCCATTGCCAAATGGTGGGAAGGCCTAGAGAGAAAGAAAGAATTAATGTGATGTGGAAATGAGAAGAATAAATGAAAAATGAAACAAACCTATTAAAAACAATTATTTGAATTTTAGCCATATACATTTCATTACATTGATATTTTTAGGCAGAGATGATAAAAATAGCAATTAGCATCATTATATATGTATATTATGTCTATGCATGTAATGTGTATATTATTATACATATTATAAACATGTATATCCTATATGCAACTATGTACATTATACATATGTAACATGTTTGTATACATATATACATGTGTATATGTCCATGTATGTAATAATTATGTCTAGATTCCATGTTAAGTATTTTACATTGGTAGATTCATTTAATTCTCACATAACCATGGAAGATATATGCTATTATTATTCCTATTTCACCTAAGATCTTGAGGTTCAGAGAAGTTAAGTCACTTGTCCCCAATCTTTGAGCTGGTAAATAATTGAAACGAGGTTTCAAATTCATGAACACCTTTTCATTCAATTTTTTCTCTATTATAATGTCTAATATTAAATGTTAATTCATTAAAAGACTTTTATGAGATTTTGAGAAAACAATTGCATATCCTTATGCTTTAAGTTAGTATTTTAACTTATGCCACTTTGAAGTACTGGAAGCAGTGTTATCCTTCAGGACCATACTTTAGACCATCATGGCATGGATATGGAAAGGTTGTAGAGGTCATTTTGTTTGCTCAATAAACCGGAGTCTAGAAGGGTGAAGTGACATGCTTTCAGGCACATTACTATTAAGGACTGGAATAGAACTCAAACCTCTGTTCCCCATCTCTTCAGTTGTTGTTCATGTTATACTAGCATATTATCTCTATTTTAAAAAGAATCTTTTTAAGGCATCAGTATTTGGGTAATTTGTAATCAAAGATGAAGCTGAGTTGCCAGAAAGTTTAAAATTGATGGTGACAGGAGCATCACCTTGGAAGAAAGTGCCAAACTAAAGATTCTGTTTTTTAGGTAGTAGTACCTATGTAAGGAACACTGGAGAACTGTGTTCACGAGGTGGCAAGGCCCACTGAAAGCTATTTGTGATTCTGATTTGGAATTTTGTGGGGCAAGCCTCACCTGAGGTGTCTGGACTTCATCTTCAGGTGGAGTTGGGGTAGGTAATGGCTGCTCTAAAGGCTGCTTTGGTGGTGGCTTTTTTGGCTCAGGCTGGTTGGGTTTTGGGGTCTCTGGGTTTTGCTCAATCTTGCTTTGGCGTCTGGGTGATGAAGGTTTCCGTGGGCGTCCCATCATTGGTGGTGGCTGAGGCCACGTGGGCATCTGGTACTGAGGGAAGAACTGAGGCATTTGCATACCATTTCCATACATGGGGCCCAGATGTGCCATCTGAAAGAGTAGCAAATAACAGTCATATCACACAAGGCTGAGATTCACACTCTTTCCACTCTTTAGTGTCTGTCTCTAAAATTCAGACAAGCTCTTAGAAAATCTTATGGAACTTGTCTCAGCAATGGGATCTTTAAGATCTCTAGCTAGCACTTTTTTAAATGTTGTCTTACAGAAATAAATCTCAGACTTCTAGAAAAACAAGCAAACCAAAAGCCAAATTTAGGGTTCAGTTTAAAAACCTGTGACAGTTCAGGTTAAGAATTTGGCTAATGATTTTCTAATTCTGAACCCTCATTCAAGAGTGAAGTATTCAAGTCAAATGACCAGAGGAACTGATGTCAATTTCAAATCCCTTTGGCTTGTTACAGACTAGAAAGGAGGGGAGGGAGCAAAAAGAAGATAAAAGAAGTGAGAGTGATTAAAAAAGAGAGAGAGAAAATGAAAATTTGGTGTGTAAATGCTCTTATATGGCACCTTGTTTCTTGACTGAAGGTAAATTTCATTACTTAGTTTTTTTATTTTTTAAAGATTTATTTATTTATACATACAAGAACTGGGGTACAGGCCAGAGTCCAGGGAGGTGAGAGGATTCACCAGAGACAGAGTGGGGAGCAGAACAGGCAGACTGACTGAAACACACTGCTGAGGGGAGCAGCGGGCGAGGCAGGAGAGATCTGCTGCGCCATGTGGGCCCCCTCCCTGGCCGGGGGCAAGGATCAAACTCGCAGCTGCAGTGGCTATAGTTTGCTTCATAGTGCGGTTGCTTAACCTACTGCGCCACCAGGGAGGACCCTCATTACTTAGTTTTTAATTATCAGAATCTCCACAATTACAAGTTTGGCAGGGAAGCAACAGTAGTTATAATCCGAAAATGCTAGTTATGAATTGAACTCTTACAACATCAGTTTTCATTCACACATTCACTCCCTGGTTTAACACTGTCTCTATCTTCAGTCACTTATTTAGCCTCTCACTGTCTATTGGATGATGGACACTATGCATATGCCAGTGTGGATTGATAGAAGATGAAATTGCAAATCTCACATGAAGATGCAGGATTTCATGACAATGAAGTTGGTGAAAGTTTCAAATCATAGACAAAAAACTGGGAACAAGAACTCAAAATAAGAAGGTTAGTAGTTGAAGTATAAAAAATTGACAATGATGATAATTTTAGGTGAGAGGTTTGAAAAGATAATGACTTAAATGAAAAGGATAAAGAGAAATTTGATTAAGTCTTTGAGTTCCCCACTCCCCAAATGGTGATACATACATGTATATATCTATATATACATATATAATTTTTATTATTGTGTTGTCATATAATTTTATCATGAAAATATGGTATTTGATTCATTATAAGTTAGTTCTAAGAATTAGTACATAATGGTAAATATAGCTTAAATTTACTTAACTAAAAAATTTCATAATTTTAGCATTATCTTTCAAAATAATAAAAATAAAATTTACCACTTCCACATAATTACTATGTTATTTTTTGTTCTAATTATTTTTTCCCAAAATCAATTTCTCCTGGATATAAAAAGCACTTGTAATTAATAAATGATTTAAATTTTCATAAAAGAGTAATAGTAATGAACAAAAAGAAAATTTGGTGTAAGGGGTCAGATGAAGTCTTTGTAATGATTATATTGTAATTATCAAAACATCTAGCTAGTGATGTCTTTATTAGCAAAAACAAATCTTATAATGTGATTGCCTATATATAAATAAGAAATCATTAGAAATATAAAGTGTAACTTACATGTGGAATGTTCATAAAGTTGAATTGATTATACCGCATCATCTGTGACCAAAAGAATCCATTAATGTGACACAAAGTGAAAAATTTTCATTTAATCAATCCACAGATTATAAGAAAAAAGTTGAATTTGTAATCTTAAGTTACAAGTCATAGTTTTTTTTACTACTTATACATAAATTTAAAGTATGCAATAAAAAAAACTTCCTTGATGAAATGTCTAAAGGAGAAAGAAAAAAATACAGGATGGTCTCATTTGTATGTGACATACAGAGAAACATGTTGAAGGGTCAAACCAGTAATAACCTCTTAACATCTAACTGTAAAACTGAGGCAACCATAGACGAGAGTAATGGGGTGGGAGTGGGTTAGACAGGGAACCTAGTAGAACATGCTGGAGGATTGTTGGGACACTGGTGTTGGGCTGGGTGTGGAAGTATACTTTTGTAGAGATTTGAACCTATAATCCCTAGAACAGACACAAAGATGTAAACCTACTTTACCAAAAGAAGCATAATTTGGGAGAAAAGAGAAATTTTATTTTGGATGAATATAGAATAGTAAAGAATAAGACTGTTAATCTACTTCGAAGTTTTTGAATATTCTACTCTACTTTGAAGTTCAGGATTTCACAATGTGATAACTCTGAAAAGATGTATCTCCTTTCTGATATATATTAAACTTGATTAGTGATGCTGCAAATGAGTAGTATGAGAGGTATTTATATGCTTACGTGTCTGTCTCTGACAACCCTTGGTACAAATGGCTATGTTTACCCAGCTTAAAATTATGGCAAAGTATCTAATGCTAACTATAGTTTAACACAAATTCATATTTAACTTGAAAAGGAGTGATTAGGTAAATAAGGAGCATGATGCTGGGGAAATCACTACTTTGCTTTTATCTGGGAGTTTCTTTCAAATTTTCCTCTACATCTTTCATAAAAAAAATTTAGATATCAGAAAGTTTTCCAGAAACTTTGCATATCATAAGAAATTTTGCATATTGAAAAATTTTCCAGTATTTTTGGTAACTCTCAGGACAGGGTTCTGGAAACCTTCCCAGAAATTATACATACATACCTCCTCACTTTTACTGCTAAATCCAGGCATTCTGGGCATATGCATCTGGTAGTGAGAGAATATTGGTGACAAATTCAGAACATCAATTGAAATAAGGCCTATCATTGTCCCAAAGCTAGGCAGAAATTGATCACAAAGAAAGTCCTAATTAAAAAAAAAAGAATACTCACTGGCATAGCAACGGAATTACCAAGCAGACCTAGAAAGAACAGGAGAATCTTCATTTTTCCACTTAGTACCTAGAATACAAAACTGGATTTAATTTTGAACTCGGAAATAATCATGCTTACCACTCAGAACTAACCTAGGCACTTGTTCCCCTGTCTGATAAGGACAGTACAGGAAAAAAATAATATGATTTTTGCCATTTTTATGTTACATTAAGAATTGTTAGGTAGTTATTACCTGGAATACTTTTGTAAACTGCCAAAAGGGCCTGATTTAAAAATGAAAGATAAAAGAGTGAGAGGGAGGAGGTGGGGGGTGGGGAGGGAGACAGAGACAGAGACAGAGACAGAGATGGAAGAGAATATTGATATTTGAGAAGATGGCTCAAAACAATGGAATGTGGAATTTAGAAATTAGGAGGTAACCTAAAAACAATAAAAAACAAATACAAAAACAACTGTTACAGCACAGGGAGAGGGGCACCCCAGAACCCTTAAACCTGCCTGCTTTAAATAAGTTCTGCCATTCAGTGCACTAAGACAAAACATATAAAGCTTTAATGGGAAGGAACTTTAATATAATTAGTGTGCAATACAGAAAAGATAAAGAATAGAGTTTCCAAATTAAGCACCTAAAGTTACCCATCCCTTGATGAGTAAAAGTTCAGTCAAACAGGATTGGCCCAAAGTAAGGCCGGAAAGCCTGTTACAAGTTTAAAGCACTTTTTTACTAGGGACCCATAGAAAAGGGTCAGGAAGAGTCAGACAAGTCTGGGAGAAGAGCAAAATCAAAATTAAGATAGAAACTGTTATTGCTAACCTTCTCATGGGGTTTTCACCTACTCTGTTCTAACCAGTCCAAGACTAAGAAGCAAGTTCAGTTTCTTTACATGTTTCTCTGATTCATGTGTCTCCTCTAGGTTTTTTTCTAGCTCGACATCTTGTTTCCTTTCTTTAGTTTCCTCTCCAGCTTCTTTTTCTCCTTTTTTTTCTGCTTAGCTCCACCCTTCTTTGGGTGGGGCATGGAAACTGGAACCTCCCCTTTTCCTGGGGACTACTTTGTTACACAACTAAATATTGATGATTTCGAGCTTCTTGTTGCTTTGTTAGTTTAAGAAGGCATAGTAATGTCTGACTACATTAACTCAGAATAATTCAGAATGTTTTAGGATAATCTCAGTTTTGTTGAGATAAAACTCCAAAATCAGTACTATGAGCTATTTCTTAGGCGCTACAGACAACGGTCCATTATATACACAATAATTAAATAACCTAGAAGCAGTCACAATTCTATCCTTCTTTCCTCTATTGTTGTTTTGATAACTACTCTCATTACTTTATCCTTTAAAAAAATCACTACTCCAAAAGAACTTGTAAGAGAAAAAAGGTCAAAATAGGCATCATTGTAAATTTATCTTCGTTAGATACTTTCATTCAGTATATAGAAGAAAAGATTGAAACAGATAAGGTTGACGATAGATTTTTTTCATGTACTTCAGTGATCTCAGTTTAATTACTCAAGTCTTATATAAATTTCAAATTGTATTTATAGCTTTCAACAGGTTTATTCTGAATCATTTACTTGGGTAACTTCATAAGAAAATTCTGTTGTTTTTGAATATATAATAGAGGAAAATAGAAATTTTTATCAGAATAATTATCCATTTTCATGAATGTCAGACACAACACAATTCCTAGTGTATAGACATATATAGCATGTAGACACATATAGCATATATCATTAGCTCATTCCTTTTGTACCCGTTTCCTTTTGTAGGCATTAAATGCTTTTAATAGTGAACTGAACTAATGCTCACTCTTCTGCTTGTTTGCCAAATGGACAATGTAACTAACTTCAGCATTTTTCTGAAGTGTAGGCATCATTAATTATTTTTTTTATATCAGCGTGATTAGGAAAGTGTAATTTAACAAAAGTAGCAGTAATATGTAAATGCCTTTTCTGCTAATTAATAAATTCTCATAATCATCACACTGTAGAGAATTAAAAAGAACAACAAAAACTAGATGTTCAGTGGAGGTTACAACATGAGGAAGCTAATAGGAGAGCATTGATGAATGCTTTCCTTTTTAGCCTTAAGTGTTACGGATTTTTCCAATTGTTTACATAACTATACAATTTTGGGAGTACTGCTTTACATCTCCATATGTGTGTTTACTTCACTCAACCTTCGACAAAACTCCAGTGCCAATACCCTATCACTTACTCATCCTTATTCCCTTCTTCCTCTTAACCTCTCTGGTAAGACACTGGTAAAATACTAGTGTATTTTTACCATCTAAGAATTATTTTTGCTGTTTTATCAGTTGTTTTCTTTTATTATTTATATTCTGCAAAATTATAAATCATCTGGTAATATCTTTTCCTTTCTGGCTGATTTCACTAAAACGTTCCCTTTTCTAAATCTGCTTTCTAAGATTATAGCCTTAGATTTTAAAGGAAGTTTAATTTCTCTTTTTCGTAATCATTCATTTTATCTCTATATTATTTGTCACTAAGATTCTTGATAACATCACACACTCATCTAAGAATATGTGGTCTTTTGTTTTTGCAAATGCAGCTCATTTTCTCTTTGTAAGATTGATATGCTAGCTGACTTTCATTTTTTTAAAGATTGATTTATTTATGCATACAAGAGCTGGGGTGCAGCCAGAGGTGCGAGGGTGAGAGGATTCACCAGAGACACAGTGGGGAGCAGAACAGCAGATCCACTGAAATAAACTGCTGAGGGGAGCAGTGGGTAAGGCAAGAGAGGTTTACCATGCCATATGTGGGTCACCTCCCTCGCCAGAGATGGAACTTGTATTGCAGTGCTGCAGTGGCTGCAGTGGCTATAGTGGTTGTGGATAGCTTCATAGTGCTGAGACTTAACCCCTTGCACCATCAGGGAGACCTTATATTAGATGACTTTTAAGATTCCTTCAATGTCTAGAATTTTATGATTGGATGGAAGTTAATGGTTAATTATTTTTGTGAATTAAAAATGACACTCCTACTGATTGCAGTGGAGTACAATGACTATGTAAGTTTTTGCTTCTTTTCTCCTATCTGGGAACAAAGATGATGTTTGTTTCTCCTGATATATTTTTTCATCTTAAGTGTATTTTTTTCACAATATTTAAATTAAGTGACCTCTATGTGTTAGGAAAAATAAATAAAGTTACTCACCAGGTTATCTAGCTTAGGAAAAGAGGTTCCATGCCTGCACAGAAGCAGCAACATTTTTTGGCCACAATTTTCATAAGCCTTAAAGAAAAGTACAGATTTGGCATGAAAAGAAACTCAAATATAGAAATAAAACAAATAAATGAATAAGCTAATTGCAAAACTTCAAGTCTAAGACAGCACATGTCACATTAATGATTTTATCCAATTATACCCTTTTTAGAATGTCTTCAAAATTAAGCATAATCTGTTGTCTTAAGAATTAGAAAGAAAGCTATATCAGAAAGAAAATGATCAGGGACCGTGAATATTCCTAATGCAATGTTGACAAAACTTGACTGCTCAATGGAGAAATGTACAAAAGCACAGTATTACATGAGGTCTAAGTAGGTTAGAAGAAAACTTATAAAAAAACCAAATACACCAAGTAAACCAAGGAGTTTGAAGTTTTAAGAGAAGATGAATCTGCAAGCAATGACTAAACAACCAACATCAAAACATGCAGTAAGGATATCAGCCAACATCTATGAATTCAGTTTATTATTTGGCTCTATATTACTTATGTTAATTATCTCTAATACTCACCCAATGCCAGCTAGCAGCTCCAATGTATAAAAAATAACTTTTACTTGAACTGTGTTAGCCTGTCTTGGAAATATATTTTTAATGGTCTACAGTGGAAATGACAAATTGTGGATGCCAGGGAGATCTCAAAGAGTAAGACACATTTATTTCTTAATAATAAAACAAAAATTCTTCATAAATATGTCATTTTCTGTGCCAACAAGGCTTAAAATAAAAAGATTCCTCCTTGCCAGAAAAATCAGGATAGCAAGGTCACATTTAAGCACTGTTGGAGACTGCCACAACCAATCAGCTTTGAGAAAAATGGTTTTGCCATCACAAGAATTTGAGGCAAAAAAAAAACAACAACAACAACAAAAAACAAACCCCAACATCCAATGTAAAATTTATAATGTGTTATTATAGGAGCTGTCAAATCAAGTCTCTTATTATGTATAATAACAGTTCAGGAAAATGAGCTTACAACAGTAAGATCTGGAAGATGCTTTCCTTGATGAATTTGGAGATTTTCAAATACAGAAATTTTGTTTATGCAAAGGTATTTAAGGAACACAGTAATAACATGCTATTGTTGTAAATCTTTGACCATCATGAAGTAGCAGGCCAGAACACATGTATTAGTTATACATATTTAATATATAATTAAATTTAATTAGAATATTGTATCCATAGGCAACATGGTGATTTGATTTGGCTTGTAATATGTATAAGGTTGCCAGGATATAAAGTTCTTTTTTTTTAAAAAAAATTATATTTATAGATATAATATTAGGTTACAATACTATATTGTTTAGGGTACAGTTTCACACCTCTACAAATGTATGTTATCACATGGTGCCCTGCCCACCACAGATTCCCCAATAGGACTCCACTAAAGTCACTGGCCCGCTTTCCCCCCTCCACTTTCCTTTCTAGCAAGCCTTTCCCCACTCCTCTTCTAGCAAGCCTCAGTTCTGCAGTCAAATCTCATGGGTTTGTTTTGTTATGATTTTATCTGTTTCTTTGCTTTTTAAAATCCACATATGAGTGAAATCATCTATTATTTGTCTGTCTTCTTCTAACTTATTTCATACTATTCTTTTTGGAAGTCATATAGTTATTTAGTCCCCGGGGATCCAGAGTTGTAGAAGGTTGTCAAAATAGCCAATGAACTCTTGACTAGTCATGGTGGTACAACCAAATGAAAATATGAGAAATTCACTGAAGGGGTTATATTGTGAACGTCCTTAAAATCTGACTTTCCATAGTAAAGATTTCATTTTTGAATAAATAGAACAATTATATTTTTCAGTGCCAGTGGCAAAATTTGTTATCTTTGCTGAACTTGGACCCTTCTGTTCTCTTATGACTGATGTTTGCTTATTTTAATGTGTACATTTAAAATTTAAGAATGATTGAATTTGATGCTGAAAGCTGGTTCCTACTTGGCATGACCATGTATATGAGTTTATTCAGGGCGTTGTTCTTCCAAACCATGAAAAGTTCCATTTCCCAGAGCCTTAACCCCCTTTCTGTTTGAGTGTAATAACATAAAGAATAAAACTGACTTAGAATATTTTATTTTAAATTCAGCTCTAAGTAAAATTTTAAGCTTGTATGTATCCAGGATGTGGAAGCTATTTCTATTTGCTCTAGGCTTAGTTTGATTTCGTAGAAACCTAGTATTGTGTGTATTGCTTGTATGTTAAAACGGATTTGCAAGTGGCAGGACACCTGGGACAGTGTAAAGCAGGTCATAGTTCTGAGAGCAAACAGACACTAGTCAAAGCATAGCTGTTGAGCTGAAGTTCTGTGGATTAATTTTAATAGAACTCTCCAAATTGCAGAATTACAGAGTGAAGCACTTGAGATAAAGCAGTGCTTTAGGAATCCATTATTGGTGGCCAATTAGTGTCTAAGTACCTGCAACACTGATTTTTCTCTGAAACCATTTATATAGCAGATTCTTGGAGCTGAAAGGTGAGAAGCACCTCTCTTATAATAGAAGAGTTGTAGTTTAATTTCTCACAGATTAAATAATTAATAATCTTTATTGTACAAGCATTTTCTGAGCAGCCTCTTCATGCAAAGTTCCGAATTGGGTGCAATCCTCACCTTTATTATCCTGCATAAGATAGCAGGATAAGAAATTTTCTGGATCAAAACTCTGTAAAGTAGATTTTAATTTTAAGTTTTGTGATTGAGTTGGTTTAAAATCTTGGTCAAGTGGCTTAAACTCTCTAGGCCTTAGTTTCCTTATTTGTCAAGTGGAGGAATGATAGCATTTCCTTCACTGACTTGTTGAGAATTTAGTGAGATAATTCATTTAAAGTTCTTAGCATAGAGCTCAGATAAATCTATGGATAGATAAATATCAACTATGATTATGATTAGAACATGCTCAGTAGCCGCTTATTCTTGGTCACTAACAAAATTCCTATATATTTTGAGGAATGGTTCATCTCATGTGCTTATTCATTAAATAAAACAAAGGTAGAAAAGCAAAAAAAAAAAAACAAAAAAAGAAATCTTTCAAGGAACAAACACTGACATAAATAGAATATAGAAAAAAGAAACTGCATCATAAAGTTAATAATGTTTATCCAATTTATGCAGTTTAAGTTCAGCTTTTGGTCTACAAATAAAAAAGTTATTTTGTGATGCCAACGAGTTAGTGCTGATAGGTGGTTATTTATTTGCACGACACTCAGAGGTAGTGTTTACTTGTTAGAGTTTAGAGAATAGCTCTCATATATAGTTAAGACACGTTTAAAAGTGATTTTGTATCTAAGAAAACTATCTTGTCCTCTATCTTCTTTCTTTACCCTGAGAAGATAAGGTAACCTGATAGTTTAGAATACAGACCTTGGGATTTGGCATATTGATTAATGTGTTCACTATACTTAGAACTGTACCTAATTCACAGTAAGAGTATTTCATATACACAGTTTTCTACTTCTTATAAGTTAGTTGTCTTCTCATCATAGAAGTAACATCTTCATATATTGACCATTTACAGTATGTACTGTGTATTGCTCCAAGCACTTTTCATTTATGCCTCACAACTTCCATGAGGTAGGTTCCATGATTTCCCACTTTTTACTATGAAACCAGCATTCAGAAAGACTAAATAGCTTGTTCATGGTTGCATGACCAGTAAGTGGCAAAAGCCAAATAGTCTGGTTTTAGATCCCCTGTTTTTTCCTCCACTTCATGCAATCTTGGTCTGAATTGAAGCAGTTTCGACAGCTTTTCCTTCCACTGCAAGAGTTGTTATTGTCCCTTTTTTGGGTGTTACAATTTTAATTTTAATTGTTCAGAAAAAGCTCAGGGGGTCAGAATATCTAGTTCTTGACTAATCATTCATGAACCCTGGGACTTTGGGAAGATCATTACACTTCACTGAGTTCAGATTCCTTAACAAGAGCTGGAACCACGATAATGTCCTTCATCTGCAGGGTAGACTACTAGTGATCTAAATTTTCGGTCTAAGAGAATCTTAAAATATTTGCATTTCATGAAAAACTAGACTCATTCATGGGAACATGGATGGATCTGGAGGGGATTATGCTTAGCGAAGTAAGTCAGAAGGCAAAACAAAAATACCAGATAGTTC
>JAGFMF010011712.1:2864029-2890925 GCA_019455555.1 Galemys pyrenaicus | reverse complement strand
CCCGCTCTCTGTGGTGAATCCTCTCACCCTCCACACACACCTCTGGCCTGTACCCCAGTGCTTGTATGCATAAATAAATAAATCTTTAAAAAAAAAAAATAAAAAGTCTCTTTACAGCAATTGTAGTTGTTCCATATAATATGAATGTGATGACATATCATGTTTACCTCCTCAGATTGGCTCTCTGCCCTTCACCCAGAAAGCTTCAGAAAGCACTGCCTTTACTAAAGCATAGTGAAGACTCCTGTGATTTTATTCACTGAAGGGAGGTTATGATTATGGGAGATGCTGCTTTGGAATCTCAATGGGGAACATAAGATTGTGAAATCACAGAGCAAGGCTGCCGTGCTTTTTCTCTCAGAGACAAGGAGGGTGCATTTACCACAGCAAGACACAGGATGGAATGGTAGCCAGGGTGCTTGATCAATGGGGATCTGTGTATTGACTAGAAGATCATGGGTCTCTGGGGAGAAAAACTAGGTGGACATCTTGTTATGGTGCTGCTTGACATATGAAGACAACAAAATTCTAGGTTCACTGAACCTGACTCAGTCACCATAGCGAGATTTTCATTCTCTGGTCATTTCCAGACCTATAGCCCCTCAACTGATGGGCCCAGTAAGAAAAACTCTGCATTGACTACATATGTATGCCATGAAAATTCCCCTAAGCTTCTCCAGAGGGAAGGTGGTATGCAGGCAGGAGAATACTGAGACTTTGGAAATTTAGGGGTGATTTTGAACTTGAAAAACTCCATAGTATACCAACTGAGGTGTATAGAATTCAGAAGAGATGGAATCTTGCTTCACATTTGACAGTGGGTTCAATGTATCTATTTTATGGTTATTTCCCTGTTCCAGGATATATAGAGTGACACTAGATATACCTAATAAATGGCAGAATCCCACACCAATTCTTACAACAGTGGAATGAAAGTTGTTATGGTAGGGAGGGCCAAATGGAAGAGAGCTCCTGAAACTGTACTCCTTCCATACCTCCTCTTCTCCCCCAACACCTGCCCTCCCGGAAGGATGATAAATTCTGTAGTGGAGACTGCAGAAAATAGTGTCACCACTGAAGACTTGAAAGGTACAGGGTAGGTGTCTCACCACATGCCCGTTAAACTCGCCTGTATGACTGATGCAACAACTAGATGGATCATGGGAAATCACAGTGGATGATCACAAACTCAGTCAGGTGGTAACTCCTATTTTAGCTGTCATTCCAGATGTGGTAACTTTCTTTATTGAAGTAGCTTCTTAGTGTTTTGGAAGTACAGACTTTCCCTCTTAAGGTGTCGTGTGCACCCACCACCAAAAGCACCCATGGTCCTCCACCATAGTGCATTTCACTGCCCCACCACCCTTTCTCACCTCTTCTCTCTCACCCAGTCTGGATGCCTCAGTTCTATGGTCAGCTTTCAAGTGTTGGTTTTAAAGTTAGTCTTCGTCTGATACCTTGTTTGGTTTCACAAATGTAACTTTATTGGAAAAAATCAGCATAGCTCCTTGCACCTAATCTGTAGTTACTGATCTGGCAGGTGCTTTCTTTCTGTTCTAATCAGAAATAAATATCAGAAACAATTTATTTTTAAAAGGCAGAGCTATTAAAAACATGATATCTCAGCACTGTGTCACCTCTCTGATGATCTGACATAATATAGTTCTTAGGGTCCTTGATTACATTCACATCCCACAAGACACCATGTCAGTTCATTATTCTGAAACCAACGCAACAGGTTTTGATAAGCATAAGGTGGTAAGCCAGAGGCTAGAAGATAAACACTACTACGGAAGTTCTCGGAATTGCTGACTTTTGTAGTGGTCTAGTAGTCTGGGGTATGTTAGGAAAGTTAAAGACAAGTTGCTGCAACTAGTTGCACCACTTTATAAGAAGAGAAAAGCACAGTGCTTTTTGAACTTCTTTGTGTTTTGAAGGCAATATGTACTGCATTCTGTATAACTGGAAAAATTAAGTTTTGAGGGTAAGAAAGGGGTCCAAGTTGTAGCAATTACTTCTCAGACTTTTGGGTGATATGACACAGTGGCCCAAAAGGACTGAAGAATCCATAGTGATATGGGGCTTCTGGCAAGCCATACAGCACAGGACCTTAAAAATCTTAATGTTTTCTCTGTAAAAAGTGGTTCTCGTATTGTTCTTTGGCCCCAGTAAAGGTTATTGCCTGACTGTGAAATGCCAAGTGATTATGATATTTGAGTAGCCCATCTTGAACTAGGTCATATAGAAGTCACTGAATGCAGCCCCCCCCAACTGAAAATAGAGAGCAGCAGTCCACTGTAAGTGAAAATTATATGCAGTCAACCCTTGAAAAATACAGGGCTTAGAGGTGCCAGTTGAAAATCTGCATAGCACATTTCACTCCAACAAGACTTAACTACTAATAGCTTGCTTTTGACAAGAAGCCTTATTGATAATGTAAACAGTTGATTAACACATGTTTTGTCTATTATATATATTTTATACTGTTTTGTTACAACAAAGTAAACTAGGAAAAAGAAAATTATATAAGGGCCTCCCTGGTGGTGCAGCTGGTTGAGTGCAGCACTATGAAGCATCTGCAGCACAGCAGTGGGAGTTCAATCCCCTGTCAGGGAGGGGACCCACATGGCACAGCAGATCTCTCCTGCCTCACCTGCTGCTCCCCTCAACAGTGTGCTTCAGTCGATCTGCCTGTTCTGCTCCTCACTCTGTCTAGTGAATCCTCTCACCTCCCACGCTTCTGACCTGTACCCAGCTTGTATGCATAAAATAAAAATAAGTCTTTTTAAAAAATCATATAAGAAAATATGGCAATGCATTTATTGAAAAAAAAATCACATATAAGTGGGCCTGTATAGTCAAAGCCATTTGTACAAGGATCAACTGCATATGACAGCAGACTTCATTGGCTCTCCAAGTTCAAGTAGAGAGCACAAGTGGGTCAGACTTCTCTATTCTTCCTCTTAAAAATTTTGATGCTTTTGCCTCAATCCAAACTTTTGGCTTATTGGGAGAGGTCTTATAACTGTATGACTTTAAATGATACATCTGTCTGATTGCCTATTTGTTATGGGAGGAGAGATGGTCTAAGATACAGATTTACACTAACTCAGGGTCAGTACCAGATTGGCCAGCTTGTTGGAGATGTGGAAAGAATAAAACTGGAAGATTAGTGAAAAGAGGTCTTTAATTTATTTGAATAGAACTTTTAGAATGGTACATAATAAGAAGATATTTCTTTCGCTTATAAATGCCTGCTGGAAGGAATGCTAACTACATTCACTAACTACAATCACTCCTGTGGGTGACATTCAGCCACTTTACCTGGCTTTGGAGTTTGCTTAATGTATTAGGGTTTGAAGTGGCTATAGCAGTATGGATAGAGGTTACACAGGGACTCAAGAACATGGTATCCTCCATTGTCAAAGCTGCTCTAACTATTAATATGATTAAGTGTCTAGCCTGCCAGGAGCAGAGGCCAACCAAGAGCCCTTGATATGACAGCATTCATCAGGGAAATATGCATCTGATCACACAAATGCATGTTCTAAATTACAAAAGGGATCAGGAGGACAATGTGTGGGAGGTGAATGGAAAAGCACAAATTCATCAGTTAATGGAGACAATTCCACTTTTAATTGTTGCTATTGCTACTTTGCTAGGTTCTTTTTTTAAAATAAAGGAGACTGGTATGATTTAGCAATTTTATTTGTGTCCTTGATCTCACTTCATTCTCAGAACAACCTGTGAGGTGTGTTAGATTGTAGCTCTATTATAGAAATGAAAACACAGGGGCAGAGGAGTTAAGAGTCACTTCCAAAGACGCATAATGATTAGATGAGGCTAATCATAAGGCTTGCACCCAGATCTGATCTGTCTGCATGTCTTCTGGCATACTGTTTTTTAGGAGGCTGGAATGCCAAGGTGGGTCTTAGCTGGCAACTGTCAGATATTGTGAGATTAATCTTCCACCTTGCTACAAAACTTGCAGGTAAACTATAGATCTGAGGCTTATAGCAGGGGAGGGGGAGGGAAGAGCACAGAGACCATGGTGATGGTTCATGGGAGCTATGATGATGGGAGATTTATGGGGACTACACACAAGTAGAGAAATCAACTATTGTTACCAAAATAAACAACAATGTAAGAAAAAAAATACCTTCCACCTTGCACATCACCAGAGCCACTAGGGCACGTAGTGGAATTTTTATTTCTTGAATTTCTCCTTTAACTCTAGTCTATAAAGCAGAGGTGGGCAGAACTCTGTTTGAAGGAGAGAAGGAGACAGGTGGCTCTGCTAAGGCCCTTAAAGTCTCCCAGGTAGGGAGACATCTCAGGGTTCATTGCCTCGGCTGCATCCCCAGAATCTTCAGAGGACTGAGGAGTTCTCTGCAGTTGTAATACCTGGGGGAAAATTTAGGAAGTAGTTGGGAGAATGGAGTAGAAGGCTACGTTAGAGGGTAGCCAGATGTGACTTTGGAATTTTTTAATTTAGGAGACTGGTCCAACTGATAAGATATTTAGCTTTAGTGACAAGTAATGATCATTTTCTGGTTCTCTTTTCCTGTTAACATTTCACAAGAATGAGCTAATCCTCACATGACTCCTGCAGGACTCTTGCATTTCTTTTTCTTGGCGTCTTCATTCTGCAGATGTTTTCCATACTGTTTTGAGAAAACATGTCTGATTTCTCTGCCCGGAGTGAGTCCCTGCAGAGTCCCTTAGGGGCCAGTAGGCGCCTCTTTTCTGTGAGCCTGCGAGCATCCTGTGCTTGGCTTGTACGTAGCACTTTTCACATGTGTTGTGGTTTGGGAGTCTCTGTTTTGCAATGTTGTGAGATAATGTTGGATAATAATTTTAAAGTACTTGAGCTTGGTCTAGAGTGGCCATTTTAGTTATTATTGTGGTTGTCTGTCCCATGGTGCTAGCATAGTGTCTAGATCATTGGTAGATATTCTGTAAATTTTTCATGAAAGACTGAATGGATTGAATGAAATGGGTTAAAGAGCAGCATAGAGGGGGAGGGGTATACCTTTCTTAATTATTTTAATATATGTAAATAATAAGCATATAATTCCTGTTATTTTTAGTGAGAAACACTCTTTATTTAAAATAGGCTAGATTTTTTTTTAACCTGATTAAATAAAATGCTCTACATATGAGAATTTTTAAATCTAAAGTACCAGTCAGGGATTGTTCACCAATTCCTGTTAATAATGTTTCAATGAAATAGCTTATATTTCTAAGAATATGTGCTTTGCTTAGAGAAAAGTTTCCAAAGCAGTATCACATTTCCTGGATATAACAGTGTCACGACAATAAGAGAAATTCTATAATGCTCAAGACAGCTAAGAAACAGTGATTTTTAAATGCAGAGACCCTTAGACTTGCTTTGATGATAGGAATAGTATTTCTAAATCACAGAGACAGGTGACACATTTTATTTCAATAAGAGAAGGAAAGCAAGAAGGGTACCTATACTATTTCTAACCACTTGTATTTATTAATACATGTTTAGTGCTTTTACTGCCTTTGCTGCAGAAGCATAAGTATTTTAGCAAAAAGATATACTAAGGGGACAAAGCAGGGGACAAAGCAGGGGAGCCTGTGCATACAGAAAGTAGCTGACATCTCAACGCTGTCAGGGCTCCGGGAAATGCCAGGCATCATGCATAATCTGGGGCTCCTGGGCCTTGTTTGCTGGCAGTGATGTTTGCTGAGTGTCTGGGGACACAGTGGCATCTGTGGTTGATTCTCCCTGGAGGTCCAGTGGTGTGGTCATGTCAGGCCCGTAGGTCTCATAAACATCAGCTAATCCGGGGGTCATCAGTGGATCAGCAATTGCTGGAGTGACACTGGATATTCCCCAACTCTGCCCTTCAGGACCTTTTACCAGGCTGGGAACACTGCCCTTAGGGGAAGCAAGAAGCCCACCAAGAGCACCAAATGCTAGCTCTGAAAGGAAAGCTGGGCTTTCAGGATTGACAAGGTTGGCCTCAGGCACGGGGGAGTCTTGTGCACCTCCTTCTCCCTTCTCAGGGCCTTTGGTTGCTGAAACTGGAGTGTCAAATTCCAGAGTAAAATCTCCACCCATGGCTGGGTTGTGGGGCATCCCCCTAAGCCTGGGTCTCATGCTTCCAAATCCTGGGAACATGGATCCGTAGGCCATGGGGCCTCCTCTTCCTCCCTTGAAAAAAAAAGTTACCAAAGGCACCGTTATCACAGATTATCAACTGATCATGTAATTATACTTGGTCAGATTCACCTCAACACCATAGAAACTGAGAGAAAACACAGGCTGATAGCTTTTTGTAAGCTTTTTGTGGCTTTGAAACATAAGGGGAAGGATTCTGCACTTTCTTGGGTGGGGGAAGCCCACTTTTGCAAAAAGGTAGCTTCCTACCTTTGGCTGAAAGGTAGGAAGGAGAGAAGAGGGGCAGTAGGACAGAACCAAGACTACAAACAAAAAGATAATTTGAATTTAATTTTAAGACAACAATAAGCAGCTAAAATGGTACCACTTTTGTAAAAAAGAAATTGATCCATTGTTGAGAGATATTTTGGGAGATGTTTCCCCTCCTTCTTTCCCTCCTTCCCTCCCTTCATTCCTTCTCTCCTAGAATACATGTAAGAAATAAAATACTGATTGTTTGGAGGAATCAAAATATTCTCGAAATTATTTTCTGTGATATTTAGAACTCTAGAATGGACCATGTTTCCTTTTTCACCTTTGCTTAGAAAAACTTTGGAACCAAAATCATTGGCTGTTAACAGCAATTATGCAGGGTTTTGTGAATTAATATCTGTTTTCTTATATCCTCACAATTTTGACTCATTTCAAACTCTTTCTTCAATTTTTTTGTTATATTTATTGTGCTCTTCATAAGCTATAGCAAAATATTTTGAGGTTGAGGCAGAATATAGGTAAATTAATTAGAGCTATAAGAAGATCATTAGCCTTTGAATGTCAGCCATTAGTGTGGGTATCATATACATATGCTATCCCCTTACCTTCTTCTGGTCTCTACTTTCTGTTTTTTTTTTTTTTTTTTTAAGATTTATTTATTTATGCATATAAGAACTAGGGTACAGGCCAGAGTCGTGGGAAGTGAGAGGATTCACCAGAGACAGAGTGGGGAGCAAAACAGGCAGATCAACTGAAGTACACTGCTGCGGGGAGCAGCCTGAGAGGCAGGAGAGGTCTACTGCACCATGTGGATCACTTCCCTGGCTGTGCAGTGAATGATTGACAGTGCGGTGCTCAACTGGGTCAGCAGAGAGGCCCCACCTCCATTTTGTTAGGTCCTAGTTTTTTCCTCATCTCCCCCATGGAAGGCACTCTGAGCCCCTGCGCCTAGTTAACTGACACTCCCTTTCCCTCTCCAGATTCTCTTACAGAAACATGATTTGACATTCTCTGTTCTTGCACATATGTTTTCTAACAATTAGCTTGTAAAATCCTTGAAAACAGCAACCTTGTCTGATTCATTTTGCTTCCATGGCATCTTTATTTGCGTCTAGCTCACGTGAGAACTCAACAATATTGAGAGGCACGTTTTCTTCCAACGAAAGAACTGGTGTGTGTAATTAATTTGATTTCTAGTTAATAATGATTTGCTAATGTGAGGGGCGGGTTGGTGTTATGCTCTAACACATGTAATGGAAATTTCTGAGAAAAAAAGTCAAATTGTGAGTTGACTGATCTCAAATTTTAGACTTGTAATATACATGGACAATGCTAACAGTAAGAATCTACTTGAATTAGCTTATTATTATACTTTAAATTTTATAATAATCACATTTTAGGATTAATTTATTACTATGTAAACACCATTTATTCAATACACAGGTAAAAACTGAGGGTCATAAAAAACATGCTTTAAAACACAAAGATAGTTTGTAAAAGCTATAAAGGAAGAAAATAAATATGAATTTTTTTTTTCAAATTCTCTAACCTAAAAGTTGTGGACATATCAGCCTCTGAAAGGATAGTGTTGCAACAAAAGTAATATAGCAATAAAAAGATTATTTGAAGAAAAAAAGAAAAAAAAGGTAGGCAGTATACTTTAACCACAGTGTATCAGAAAGATATATCTTGGAGACCCTTCCACTAACTGTACTTTTGTAGTCTAAAATTATTAATCACATTTTAAACGCAGTTGTTTTCTTTTTCATTTCTCAGTTTTGAGGTATAAATAATTTACTGTTGAATGGATGATAACTTTTCAAGAGTGGTTTCTCCTCTGCTCATATTTAAGAAATGGGGCAAAGCCCTTTGCTCAAAAATGGTCATCATTCAAAAATGACCGTATACGGAATGTGATGAAATCTTCACATACTACTTCATAATCAAACTTTTGGTTTTGGAGTGGATCAATCTGAGACTCATCCTCTATATTCAGCTACTTTTATAACCAGTGCCTCTGACTGTTCTCTTGGCCACTATTTTAAGAGGAGTCTGAAGACATTACTCACCGGCATTTCTTCTGAGCTCATGAAGCCAAGCCTGGCAGGAGTATTCTGTTCAAAAACAAACACTGCATCATATTTTGAACCATCAACTTACTCAGGACAAAGTTTAGAGTCATTGAGCTTTTCTTGAAGCCTTAATATTAATGCTGTGTCCAGAGATGGAGTAAAATGGAAAGGTGAGTTATTATTGAATAAATGTGGCCATCTTGGGTAATTCAGATAGAAACTACTTTTTCTTTAATACCTGTGTGTGTGTGTGAATGTGTGTGTCTGTGTGTTTTTGCCCTCAATTATCCAAATAGGGAGTATGTTTCTTATCACTTAAGTTGTTACTTGGGCATTCAAACATGATGGAATCTATTCTGTGAGACCTGGATTTTATGATTTTGACTTTTAATATAACACACAATAAAAATGATAGTTCACATAGGATATAGACTTACCAATTGATTTGCTCCATAAGACATGAAAAACATTTCCGGATAAAGCTAAATATAAATATAAATACAATAATTATCACAAAATGCATTTCTAAGGGAAAAACTCTTAAGTAAATCACAAAGAAGTGTCATTAAAAAAACTTACCGACGATGGTTTATTTTGTGGCACTGGTCCCTGAGCTATCAAACGGGCTATTGGGAAAAACTTTAAGTGGTAGGACACAGAATAAGTAATTTATATAAGCTGGAACACACACATACCTCCCTTACAGTCATTTCTAAGAGTTATAAGAAACATTACTTAAGATAGATTAATATGAAAAATAAAAATATTTTTTAAGAACAGAACCCATTATACTTCATGTGCATAAGTAAATAGGGCATTTTAAAATATTCACTTTTTCTGGCAGTATAGGTATTTTCCCCAAGAAAATATCTCATTGAGATCCCTACTTACAGATGGATCTTGTAGCTCAGGAAAGTCCACTTCAGGTTGCTGCATCACAGATAAATATTAAAATTATCAAAAAGTCAAAATAGACAAAGTGAATTGAACATGTTCTTATTTATGATTATGATAAAACAATCTAAGATGAGTTTCTTTTACTTTCATTGTCTTTTGGGGTTACAACTCAAGAGATTACAGTAGTCTTTTGCTGGTAAAACTTAAATAATAGGCAGGGAGCTGAGGTATGTTTATTGCGGATTCACTATGTTTTGCAGAGTAGAAAGTAAAGAATTTTGGAGTAGGGGAATATTGGATTGATTTGAAGCCTGGATCTGCTGTTGAATTTTTGTGCAATAATGTGCAAATTCCTAACTTCTCAAAGTCTGTATTGTCCTTTCTAAAAAGGATAATAAGGATAGGGAGCCTGTCTTTCTAGGACTGTAGTCAGGGCAGTATGGGGGAATGTTAAATGCCTACAATATACTAGTTACATAGTACCTTATTTTTCTGTTGATTGTACTTTTCTTTGTATTTTTGTATGGTTGTCCTCTCTACTACGAGGGAAATAATAATGCAAAATACTATTTGCAAAGTCGAGGAATAATCATCCCTATCAGTTCTTAAAAAACTGAAACAAACCCTGATGATAGGAAGTCTATTTCCTCTCCAGGCTTTCAATTTTTGCAAGAAACCAGTTTCACAGGCACAGGCTCTTTTAGAAGTCACGAACTGTCTCTGATGGCGAAAGACAGGAATAGATATTTATGTTCTATCCCCAGATGTGCCCACTGCTTAAAAAAAACATAGGTATCTTCATGCATTATCCCTAAAGGCTCTGATTACTTAAATGTACTACGCAAATTGGTTTACTTTCTGCAAGTTATCCTGGTCTGACTTCAGAGAAGGGAATTACCTCGGTCTTTGGTGGCATATCTGATGGTGCCACCTGCTGTTGCATCAGTGGTTCCTCTGCTTGCTGCAAGGGCGGATGTCCTTGGTACACTGGAGGCTGAGGCCCTCCTTTCTGCACTGCGTTCTGGATAGCAGTTGCAATGGTGGGCAGGAGGAAAGGCTTCTGTCCTGGCTGTTGAGGCTGCAGGGATGTCTGCGATGGGAGAGGTGGGGGATGCACAGGCAAAGAATATTCATACTGCAGAGAAATTTGAAATGAGTGTCAGGAAGGGATGACTCACTGAACTGTGGTGTCTAGAATTTCTAAAGCAAAAGGACTTGGGGAACTTTCTACTTGGAAGGGAGTTTAGGGGACTTGTCTTTAAGCTGTGCTTACATAGGAAGCATGGATTACTAGAGTTAATGTTCCCATAAAGAGGTTTTGTGTGTGTCTGACTCCTCCACTTCCTCTGGGACTAGCACTGCTTGTGAAGATGGAATGCTCCATGGACTTTCCTGTAGAATGACTAATTTCTTTTCACTCGATTTCCATAGCTGCCTCCATATATCTCTGTTTTACCACTTTCTCTCTTACAAGTTTTTGCCTTATTTATCCCCTAGTCAACTGAGGGAAAGTAAAATGTCTTGCATGACACATGATAGCTATTTAAAACATTTTTTGAGTTAATGAAAGGAGAAAGAAAAATGGGAAGAAAATCAATCAAATTCCTGCTTCAGGGAGTGCTTTTCGGAAACACTCAAGTGGACAAATAATCTGTTCCACTAATTGTGACTTGGTGGGCAATACTACCTGTTTTTGGGAGGTGATGTGGAATTATAAATTTCTGTTAAAACAATCGTTCTGTGAAGAATGGCTCCCCATTATTTAAGTTGGTTGCAGAATCCTCAGAGTGGCATGAAGTCTTCACCTCTTTAGCCCCTACACACCTCTTAACTCTCCTGGTATTCACTACATGCCCCTCACAATGTGGCACTTGCTACTATGTGTGCTATCTTATCTCCCAGTCAGAAGTGAGTTTTGGAGTAATTTCATGAGCCTTGGGACCATTCTTAAATGTTTTCATTTTCACTCCCAACCTACAATTTGGTTTATTAGGCTCCAAACACACAATGACTAACTGACTGATATAGACATTGATTTCTATAAAAATTTGTGGTATTTTAACCAGAGTGTTTGGTATTATTTTAAATATGGTTTTGAAAAACTACTTAGGTAATTTTGATAAAGATGAGAATTGCTCAGGATCTAGCCTAATTCCATTTTGAGGACAGTTTTTGCATCATTATTTTTAATATCATTAACATAGGTCTCATATTTTTTGGAGGCCACATCTTCCTATCTGAAATAAATACACAATCAGTTGAAAATTGGGACTACTTTATTTGTTCTAAGTTCTAAAACTAATTAGAAATTTTGGTTTTATTGTTATCTGGATAATTTTTTGTTCATTACTATCAGCTACCTATGACTAGTCTGTGACAATATAGAGATGGCAAGTAAGGAAGATATTAAACTTTGAATTTATTGATTTATTTATTGGGTAAAGATTTATTTATGCATAGAAGAACTAGGGTGTAGGTCAGAGGTGTGGGGTGTGGGCTGTGAGAGGATTCACCAGAGACAGAGTGGGAGCAGAACTGGCAGGTCTACTGAAATTCATTGCTAAGGGGAGAAGTGGGCAAGACAGGAGAGGACTGCTGCACCACGTGTGGGTCAGCTCCCTGACTGGGGATAGAACCCAGGCCACATGGTGATAGATTGATAGCACTGAGACTTAATCCCCACACCAGCAGGGAGGTCCCAAGTTTGACACTTAAAATACGTAGATGTAATTAACTTACCTGTTGAGTTTCATGTTCACTTGGTCTCATCCATGGGAAAGAAGAATGCGGTGGGAGGAGGCCTTGCAGCCACAAGGAATTAAATGACTTCCCAAAACCATATTTCGAATACTGTAGATACGGAGAAAAAAATTCCAACAAAGAATGCTATATATTTATATTGGCTTAAATTTAGTTTTCAATTATAAAAGGTCCATAGAAAATAAAAAATAACAAAAATAAGAGTGATATTGGTTAAATTATTATGGGTAGTAAACACTCTTTTAACAGACTTATATTTCATCTGAGTTGTTCTTCAATATTCTTGTAAACTTATTTGAGATTTAGCTTTTAGTGACTATTTTAGGCTGTATATATAGTAAAGTTAATAGCAAAAAGGATTTTTTTAACTAAAGAAATTTTACTATTGCTTTTGTTTTCCCTTGTTATTCCACTCCAGAATCTTATTTTGTTTTAGGTTTTCTCAATTACTCATTTTTTCTTCCAGTTTTTAAGATAGTTTGTTCAAACAAATCTTATGAATGGTGATGTTCCTGCTATTACTACAACTCCACTATGGCTACTAACTACAATAAGAAACAATTGTCAATAATCTACCTGAGAAAGCATGTTTAATCCTTGCAAGCTTCCCAACTGTCTCATTGTCTGTCAAGAAAAAAGAGTGAGTTAGTGTTCACCACGTATATTTCTTTTCTGTGTAACACAACTGATTTCTTAACACATGGTATTATTTGCACAAAGCATAGGGGTGGGTAAATCTGAATAAAATAAACAGACATCAGTTACCACTGAAAAGTGGAAATATTACATGTGGTTCCCGTTATTGTTATTTCTATTAAAATAGTGAGCTTGTATTTTATCATTAATTAAGAGAGAGAAAATGTAGAATTTAATTAAGGTCACATAGAAACATGGGAAAATAGGTGATCAACTGAAATACACATGTAATTGTGAGGACATAGCTTCATTGATTCTTTTCATCCCCGCTTTACCTACTTTTCCTCTTACAAATTCAGCCTGAAGAGGAATTTGAAAAAAAAAAAAAATCAAAACAAGACATCCTTTTTTCCTAAAACTTTCCCAACTCCTTCTCAAACAAATGTGCCCTCAAATTATTAAACACGTGAGTGTAAAATTACAGTAAAATTTTAAGATAAGGTTATGATAAATATACGCTTCTCTAGGACTTGGAGAGTCATGGAGTCACTGATTTTTGATGACAAAACCAGAAAGAGTTGCTCATATTTTATTCCAGAAACATACCATTGTAAAGATTGTATGTAAATATTCTGATAATACATACCTCAAGACTCAAACTAGCCATGCCTGGTGGAGCAGACCCTCGAGGAAACGCCTAAATGGAAACAAAAATAATTTTGAATTTTCTCTGGTGAGACTCAAGATTTCTTGCAAACTGGAAATAAAAAGCCCTCCCAGTACAAATGAGTAAACTGAGAAGTTTCAATACTGTTTTGTCAGACAAAGGATTTGAGCTCTGGGGAAGAATAAAGAATAATTTATTGGGGGATTAACACAATATTAATAATTTTGTTTCCACATGAAATCATCTACCCTTTGTCTGCATTTTAATGTTATGTTGCTTTAGGAGCAAAATTTGACTTAGTTTGAGAGCGAAATAAAGCAACAAAATGGAGAATAAAGAATATGTTCTTTTAAATTTTCATATAGGGTGCAAAGGGGGCGAACTTAAGTTCAATTTGTATTATGTGATGATGTAAAAAGTGTATCTAGATATATGTAAAAAATTTGTATTGCGTGTTTGATAAGCCTACATGCTTCTGGTTTATGGAATGTGATGTGATATCATAGCATAAAGCAAAACTGTGTGCAGTGAATATATGTGCAGTGAATGGAATAGGTCAGTGCTCAAAAGATTGCTTTTATATAGGATAATTTCATATATGATAGGATAGAATAGGCATGGGGTTAGAACATATCACTAGCCCCATTGCCATAACTTGTTTGATTTAAGAAACTCAGTCTAATTGATACACACACAAACGTGTCTATAGACACACACATACTTACATACACACCATATATATAAGATATGTTCACTAGTTAATTATTAGCTTCAGATTGAATTATTTACTTTAGTTTTGCAACCAGAGCAATTTGGCTAATACTGTTCTTGTAAAAATGATGAAAAGCATGTATTTTACTTTCTGGGAGAATTTCCCACTTTCCATTTCAATTTCATACTGGTAGCAAGTAGTTGATAAAAACAGCGTGCAATATTCTTGTGGAGAACACACAAATCCTTTAATTTTAAATAAATGGAATGAGACTTGGGAATTGTTTCAAGAATATTTTAAGTATCTTTTTGAACAGAAATATTGTTTATTAATTTTGATAGTAGGGGGAGATCTGATCAACTATAGCTTTCAGCTCATAGTAGGAACCATTAACCAGTGGGTTAATTCAAATGAGTCCCTATAGGGTCTCTATGCCACTGTCCTTCAGTGTTGTGTCTGGCAGAGCTTCTAAGAACATTCTAGAAGACTGACTTACTGGCACTGCAGAACTCAGTTCTAGAAGGCATAGGATCAGCATCAGTTCTTTCATTTTGAAAAGTGAAATCTGAAACAGAGATTTAGAGATTTAAAGATGAATTTTTATTTTATTTTGATGGTTAAAAGACAGTATTTCAAATGAAAAATTTCACTTTCAACCAGGTTCAAAATAACATAAAAAACCTGAAACAACTAAATGGTGCCAAATAACTGATTTATATTTATAGTTTTTGAAATGAATTGAAAAGAAATTAAAACAATATCTAAATTTTTTTTTTCAAATGAGGTACAACCTGAATGAATATGTAGGAATGACTTTACATTTACATTATGAACTTGATACTCTTTATATTGTTGTGTTTAGTTCACAAAATGATTTAAAAAATTCCTTCCTCTCTGTGATAATTTGGTTTTTAAGCATTATTCATGGGAGTATACTTCGCTTGCCTCCAGAATAAATTTAAAATGTACTAGAAATGTAATCAACCCCAAATCTCTTTAAAACAAACCTTTACTTGCAGATATGTAAGGTTTATAGTTTCCAGATAATGAAGTGAAAAATTATATTTTTATAATAAGAATGAAAAGAATATTTAATTTCCTTTGATGTTAGTGGAAAATGTCTCAAATTTGAGCTTTTCTCTTTCAAATGTGAATTATCTTTTTAAGTTTATTCTAAAAGTCCAAACAATTCTGTGTAGATCTCTGCACAGAAATCTGATTAGTCTAGAGATTTTTTTTGTCTTTTAATTCTTTTCTATATTAGGCACTGTTACTAATAATCACAAATGGTTAAAAAAAAAAAAAAGGTCTATAGATCAACTTCCCCACCCCACCCCTTTAGTTGGAAGCTATTAGGCAAGTCTTCTCTGGAACATGCTAATGCTTTATAAGTTATTTAATTTCTGGTGAGAAATGAAGATAAATCCTCTATAAAGGTTGCCTAGAGATAGGAAAAATAACTTATATGAATCACATGGAAATTATAAAATCACATTTTACCTTCAATGATGGCATGTACTGTGCTCTCAGGGCCTGGTGACGCCAACCAACCAAGATAGTTCTAAGAAAAGAAGATTAAATTTTTTCTGGACTGTGCCTTGGTATTCCCTCTGTATCTCTCATTTCAGGGAAGAACTGAAACCCTTATTTAAAGTGCCAGTCCACCAATCAAAGTAAGGCAAAATGGGGAGAAAAAAAATATGCTCCTGCAATTAACCCACGCCCTTTTATTGCATGCAAGGACATTGGCCCGGTAGAGTCTCATTATTTTAAATTGTAACTCAGTCCCTGTATTTATTCAGAGGTCTCAATTATAGGGAAGGCAGTGAAGGAATAATGAACAAAAATTCTGAAGACAATAATTTTGGTGAGCTGGGGGAAATATATGTAAAATAGGTGCAAAATAAGCCATTATCTATTTTCTGCAGGTTTTTATCTGCATATAAAACTAGTGACTGCGTGCCAGCGTTCTCAAGATTTCCCCCCATGTATTTGTTGTGGTAAAAGTAACTCCCTCCCTTCTCCCAACATACATACAATCTAGAAGGAAACACTAAAATAACTTTCTGGGTTTGAAAGAGACAATGAAATTATTAGATGGATAATGAATATGCTAAAATTTTTTCCTTTGAATTGTATAGATATTTTCATACTGAAGATATTAGATTAGCTTAAGCCACACTTTTGTAAGAAATTTCATTGGGGTCCTCTGAAATAATTACTTCAGGAAAATCTTTGGTTTCAGTTCCTTGAGTGAAGAAGACTAAATCAGAACATTCTTCACCACCCAATCAAATCGTTGAACACAACTCTCAATTTACCCTTTAGAGAGACCTGTTTTAAAAAGTTTAGTATCTAGCTTGTTTAGAAAGTTACCTTTTTCTATGTTGCTTAAAAGGCTAACATCAACATAGATGGATTTTTCTTCAAGAATAGATAAAAATGTTTTGGATGTAGATTGAACTGCTGCTTTTGTTGTTTCTCTGGCCCTCTTGATCTTTCCAAAGGTGTGATTTCAGAGGAGGAGGGATAAGCATTTAAGATTCATTTTTTAAGAAGAGATGAGTCAGTCCACTCGTTAGGGAAGTAGGGATCTTGTCAATTACAGGGAACATTAAGGAAGCTGGTATTTTGGGAGAAGGATGTCTCCATACTTAAGTGTAGGTCTAACCCTTCGAATAATTTTATTCCAGAAACTTTCCTTGAAAAACTATGCTTCAGGGAAAGTCTCAGAATTATTTTTAAGATGCAAAGAAATACGGTTTATGAATGTTTTATAAGCACCAAGATGTAGTTGAAATGAAAATTACTACGTTTGGTCACCCCCCTCCCCTAATTTCTGTTTTCTCTTTACTTACTATTGCTCTGGTACTTTATCAACTCCAATATCACTTTGAGTCCCAGGTTGTTCTTATGTAATCAAAAGGTAATCATTTGCTAGCACAGGTATTAGTTTTTTGTTTTTTTTTTTTTTTTTTATTTGCTGAGATAAAGATGCAGCATAGCACACAGTGTATGCTCAGTGTGAACTGGTTGTCTTTTTTTTGGAGAAACTATGGGAAACTATGTGAAACATAATTATGTGAATGGTGTGTGTGTGTCTGTGTGCATATGTGAGATAAGAGGAAAAGTACAGGCATTTAGATAACTAAGCTCCATAGAAAGGTAGAAGAGGGAGCTGATGGAGGCATTTCTTCTGCACAGAAGTTAATGCTGAGTCCATGGAATTAAACTTCTTAGTTGACTGCTAAACAGGGCAATGGGATGTGTGTGTTATGTCTTTTATGGTTTATGAGAATGATTTTAACATGCTAGTAATAATATTTTGGTAGAATTCATATGTTCTGCTTTGTTCATAAACCAGATCAAATATATCCTAAGTTCTGTTGCTTTTACCTTTTTTTAACATCTTTTACACTCACAATGGATTATCATCTTCCAGATTATTTCTCACATACCAATGCCAAACATATCTTCCTAAAATGTTGGTTTTTTTTTTAAGGATTCCTGAGACTATAATGTAAAAATTTCATCTCTGTAACTAGAAAGTCAAATTAACATTTCAACTCAACTTTCCAATCTTTTTTCCCACTTTATGTGCCAATATGTGCATTAATCTAGTAATAATGATGCTTGTTGTAATCATTTAAGTTGGTCTCATTTTGCATAGAGTAAATAGTTCTTTATTCTTGGCTTATGATAGTAAGAAAATTAGCAGGAATAATCTTAATGTAACCTATGAAAAAGTGTTTCAATTAAAGAAACCCTGGAAGTTAGTATGAGTGTATGAATGAGTCTCTGATAGTGATTACAGGCGTTAAGAAAGTTACTGCAAGTGATACAAGCTAGGTCGTTGATCAAGACTGTCCCTATGTAAAGAACAACCAGAGCACCAATGGAAAAAGTAAGGGTCTATCCATAATATAGCAAAAATTGAAAAAAAAAAATCTCAGAATGACAGAGATTTGAAATACAGGAGGAAACAGAAAAAGTTATAAAGAAAAAACTAGAGAAAGAAGATCCTATGGAAGCTGTTAATTCAGTGACGGAGAACACAGCAGCTCAAATCGCTCCTATGACCTTGATTGTGCAGCACAGGTGGGCTCACTCACTTGCACATACATAGTACTTTCATCTGTGACATACTGCCAACCACGAGACCCCATTAACTTAATTAAATAAAATATAATAATGAATATAAAGTGTTTATCTTGCTATCTGGTATGTAGAAAGTATTTACTCACCATGAGTTATTTTTTCTGAACTAGAGAAACATGCTAAAAATTGTTTTATATTGGTTGGTGGGGCATTCTAGTGGTCAAGGACTACTATAACAAGTAAAAATGTATAAGAATGATTTGGATTGTTTATGAGTATGTGGAATCCATATGACAAAACAGACTTTCATTTTGGTTTTGTTTTGACACATTGTTCTTTTCAAATCTCTACTCTAGCCACATTTGTTTACTCAATCTCCCCACAATAGGCCATAATTTTTCTCTTCCTGAGGTTTTAGTTAAGCTTATCTCTCTGACTAGACTTTTCCTCATGTCTTCACAACCTGTTTTTCAAAGGTTATTCAAATTTGATATTTTCATAATATTAATAGAATGGGTGATTTCTGTTCCACAATGTTACTTTTTCCATTGGTGTACTGATTGTTCTTTATACAGGGACAGGACAGTCTTTTTTTAAAAAAATATTTATTTATTTATACATACAGCAAGTGGGGTACAGGCCAGAAGTGTAGAACAGAATGGTAGACTGACTGAGGTTCACTGCTGAGGGGAGCAGTAGGCAAGTCGGGGGAGGTCTGCTGTGCCATGTGGGTCAGCTCCTGGGTCAGGTCCGACCCAAACGTTAATACTGCCCAAGCTAGGAAATTACTACAGAAGACTATTATAAAAATATTTTGGAGCCTAAGGGTCAAGTATAAAGAGAATAGATTCACCTTGCTGGACCTGAAAGGAAGCATGAAATTTGACACGATGCTGACTCAATGACTGATGACTGAGTATGGATAAGTAGCGGTAAGACTCTGACTCAGTGTCATTTATGAAAGTTCAGTGGAAGGAAATGAAGGTAGAGGTTGGCCATGCAAAGGAAAATACCTTTTTTTTTAAGTTGAGCTATGACTAGGTTACACTATTGTTTGTATTTCAGAAATATTAGGTCAATGAAAAGGCCAGGCCTCTGCTTGTTGAGCAGCGTCCTGCATCGTGCAGCCTGCTCCATGACTCTGGTCTGTCTCTATCAGTGTGGTGTTGAGCAACGCATCGGCTCCTCAAGTTGATGCCCAATATTCCTGTTTTGTCTTTTTTTTAGCTTTGTTTCTAATTTTTCCACTATAGTTTGATTAGTAAATAAAAATAGTTTTGAATTTTGAACTATTTTATTATTATAATTTACCATGAATATGATTCCTAGCTAAGAGTATGCATTTTTGATAAATGTTGCTGAACTGTCCAAGTTTATGTTTCCAACAATTTACATATGTGTAGTTACCATAGCCTGGCCCAGATATTTCATCGAATTAATTTCCCCCATAATTTAATAAGTGTAATGCAGTATTTCATTGCTTTTCTATAATTGTTTGATCATATTCAAGGTTGACAATTTCTCTCACACATTTATTTACTAACTATATTTCTAGTTTTTGAAAACTGTGGATTTTTTATGAGCTGTAAGGAAATTGATATTCTCAGCAATTTGTATGTGTTTTATTCATATTGAACACATACTTAAATAAATCTATATAACATATGAATCAATCTTTTGTCATGTTTGATGTGAAATGTTGATAGACATTTAGAGAATATATGTTAAAATGCTTCTATGGATATATATCTATTTTAAAATGTTATATATATGAAAAAAATAATAGGATAATTTATTTAGTCCTTTAATGTTCTAGGCCATGGACATTTATTTCACTTAAACCTTGCATAAACTCATAACATTACAATAGCTAGTTTTCTTGTTATTGCCAATATTTTACAGATGGAGAAACTGAGCTGAGTGGGGTTTAGTTATTTGCCCAAAGTCACATAGTAAGTGGTAGTCTGGAATCAACCCAGATTATCTGTTGTTAGAGCAAAATGCACAGAAAGTTTTAAAATTTCTCAATGGAAAGGAGCTGAGTATAAAACAGGAATTAGTAAATTTAAAGCTTGAATTTTATTATAAATTAAGCAAGAGTTTGAAAATACTTATTCAGGGCCTCCCTGGTGGTGTAATGAGTTAAGCAACGCACTGTGAAGCAAAATGCAGCCATTGCGGCACGAGTTTGGTTCCTGCTCCCTGCCAGGGAGGTGACCCACATGACGTAGCAGACCTCTTCTGCCTTGTCTGCTGCTCCCCACAGCAGTGTGCTTCCATGAATCTGCCTGTTCTGTTCCCCCTTCTGTGTCTGGTGAATCCTCTCACCCCCCCACCCCCGCACCTCTGGCCTGTACCCCAGCTCTTGTATGCATAAATAAATAATATTTTAAAAAAATGCTTATTTAGGCACATCCCTGGTGGCACAAAGGGTTAAGTCACAGCATAATGAAGATGCCTGCATTTGATCCCAGGCCAGGGAGCTGACACACAGGGTGCAGCAGACATCTCCTGATTCACCTGCTGCTCTCCTCAGTAGTGTATTTCAGTAGATCTGCTTGTTCTGCTCCCTACTCTATCTCTGGTGAATCCTCTCACACTCCCCCCTGCACCTCTGGCCTGCACCCCAGCTCTTGAATGCATAAATAAATAAATCTTCAAAGAAATGCTCAATCATTGAACAACTGAACACCTATATACCAGGCACTGTTGTAGGCACTGAAATATGACAGTAAACAAAAAACCAACAAAAATGTCTCATGGAACTCACCTGTTAATGGAGATAATAGTCAGTGATAAATACTAAAGGGAGAAAATAATTAAGAAGGAAAGAAAGAGGAACTTTTGTAGTATGTTGAATGGTAAGGTGACTATGGAGGGTCATAATGTGAAGGGAACATCTGGGAAAGAAGTGAGGCAGAAGGCTATATGGCTATCTGGGAGTAGTACATTCTAGGCAGAACAAACAACTAGTACACAGATCATTCCAGGAGTGTTAAAGACTGGTGGCTGAGGTCAGTGTTGGCTAGGAAGAACTGAATGAAAAAGAGTTACATGAGATGAAATCATGTAGGATAACATATGCAATGGTAATGACTTTGACTTTTACTCTGAGTGAAGCAGAAAATCATTGAAGGGTTTTGAGTAGATGAGGTATATGATCTGACAGAATTTTATTTTATTTAAAATTAAAAAAAGTTAGATTATTTTATTGAGGAAATATTGATTTATAATGCTGTATATGTTTTAGAGGTGTAGATCCAAACTTCTTCAAATGTTTGTTTCCATACCACATCACATCCAAATCACCAATTGTGTCTACCATAGACAATTGGGACCCCTCCCTACGTTGTTTCCTACACCTAGGTTCCCCCTCCATTCTTCAGTCAAATTTCTGGGGCTCATTCGGTTTGATTTGTCTGTTCTGTTGCTTTGTTTCTCTGTATCCCACATATGAATGAAGTCATCTATATTGGTCTTGCTCTTTCTCATTCATACTCTCCAGTTTGATCTATGTCACACATGCAAGATTTCATCTTTCTTTATAGTAGAATAACTTCCCATTGTGTATATTTACCACATCTTTATCCACTCATCTGTTGTTGGGCATTTAGTTTGTTTCCATAATTTGGCTATTGCCAATAGTGTTGCATGAACATAGGAGTGCATCTAGACCTTCAAATTAGTGATCTTGCATTCTTTGGCTAAATACCTAGGAACAGAATTGCTGGATCATATAGTAGTTCTATTTTCAATATTTTGAGAAATCTCCATACTGTTTTCCATTAGGACTCGACCAGTCTACATTCCTAGCAACAATGAACAAATGTTCCTTTTCTTCCACAACAGTACCAGCTCTTGCTGTTGCTAATCTTTTTTATAGTATCACTCTGTCTGGTGTGAGGTGATATCTCATTTGGTTTTGATTTTATTTCCTTCATAATTAGAGATGATGAGCATTTTTTCATGTGCCCATCGGCTCTCTGTATATGTTCTTTGTAAAAGTATTATTCAGTTTTATTTCCCCTATTTTTTTTCCTGGGTTCTTTGTTTTCTTGTTGTTGAGTAGTACACGTTCTTTGTAGATCTTGGATATCAGTCCCTTATTAGATGTATGATGTACAAATGTTTTCTTCCACTTAGTGGGGGGTGTTTTGTTTTAGTGATAGTTCCTTTCACTGTGCAAAACATTTTAGTTTAATGTAGTCCCACTTGATTATTTTTGCTTTTATTTTCCTTGTCAAGTCTCTAAAGAGATTGCTGAAGTCAATGTTGTGCTGTGTTTGCCTGTTTTTTTTTCTATGAATTTTATGGTTTCAGGTCTTATATAGAAGTTTTTAAATCCATTTTGAGTTAACATTTGTATGTGGTATGAATTAGTGGTCCTGTTTCATTCTTTTGCATGTGGTTGTACAGTCCCAAAGCGATTTGCTGTTGAGATTTTCCTTTTTTTTCCTTTGTATTCTATTGGCTCTTTTGTCATATATTAACTATCCATACAAGTGTGGATTTATTTCTGGGCCCTCAGTGTGTTTCATTTTATTCTAGTATCATAGTGTTTTGATTATGGTGGCTTTGTACTATAGCTTGAAGTCTGGGAGCACGATACCTGTGTTCCTCTTTTTAATGAGACCATTCCAATTGGGCATGATAAATTGAATGGGAATAAATATGGAATCACAGAGGCATGTTAGGAGAGATTACAAAAATCCAGGTGAGAGATGATGGTGACCTGAATCACAATACTAACTTTGGAAAGAATGAAACATGGCTGGACTTGGGCTATTTTCTTTTCTTTTTTTTATTATTTATATATATATATTTGACATCAATTGTAGTCCCCATGGATTTTCTACCACTTTGGCTACTTTTCAAGGTAAATATGGTAAAGTTTACTGAAAGAATATATTTAGATTGTGAGAGAATGCAAAGAATCAAGCAAAGGTAGTGTAATATTAAGTACATTATGTGTCACTAATTTGGGTGTCATTTATCTTTAAATTTAGCAATCTGGAACAAATTCAAAAACTGATAAATAAGCAAAAACATTCAGAACAGAGAGCACTTAGCACAAAAACCCTTGTACTTACAAGAAGTTTTCCTTTGTTCCTTTGTTCTTATTTGATGTTTGGTTCAAGTGCCATCATTTTGTCATTTTCAGATCACAAGAAAATCAGAAAGGAAGAATGTCCCCAAAACATATGTCCTCAAAACTCTCACCAAGGCCAAAGACTCCTATGACTAAATTTCTTCATGTCTTTCAGTGTTAGACCAATAACTGTATGCTAAAAAGCCACAAAAATTACTAATTGAATATGAATCTTTCTAAAATTCAATAAAATCTTTCAAAATCTTCATTCCTGGGATTCTCATGTTGAAGAAAAAAAATTTTTAAAAAGATTTATTTATGCACACAAGAGATGGGGTACAGGCCAGAGTCCAGGGAGGTGAGAGGATTCACCAGAGACAGAGTGGGGAGCAGAACAGGCAGACTGACTGAAACACACTGCTGAGGGGAACAGTGGGCGAGGCAAGAGAGGTCTGCCTTGCCATGTGGGTCCCCTCCCTGGCCTGCAGAACGGATCAAACTCTTGCTGCAGTGACTGCAGTGCTGTGGTGTCTGTGGTCGCTGTGGTTTGCTTCGTAGTGCGTTGCTTAACCCACTGTGCCACCAGGGAGGCCCTGTTGAAGAAACTTTTTTCAAGAATGTTTAACCCAACTTTTTCTACACCACATGAAATGTAGAGAAATGAAAATTTTTCTCTTCAATTCTCTTCTGTCTACCCATCTACAACTCTGCTCCTCCTACCAAGGACTGTACCCTTACTTGTGCAATGTCTGTACTTATGCAAGATGGAGAGGAGGAACAAACTCCAATGTCTGCCTTGGGCATGAAATGTGGATCCCTGTCCTCATCTTCCCTAGTTAGGCAGTCCACATTTTTTTCATTTTCAGTGTAGACCTTCGCCACTTTTCCACAATTCTCCATTTTCTGCTTTCTGGAACTCCATTTTCAGTAAGTTAGGTGTAGGTCAACTGTAAAGTTCATTTTATTTAAAAATTTATTTATGTGGAATAGTTCATTCTCTGATAAGCCCAAAGAATGATGTCTTATTGATTACATAATATATACAAAGTCTTAATTTTCACATGATTACCTCTTTTAGATTTAATTTCTTCACTGTGAAGTAAATTTCAATTATTTCTAGACAGAAATGGATTATAGAAATATTTATAAAATAGGGAATCTTATTGTTACTCTGAGATTACATGTCTCATGGCATAGGAAAAATTGTGTGAAACATTCTTTAAAAAATTTCTTAGACACGAGAATCTCATGGATGAAGATTTTGGAGGATTTTATTGAATTCTACATAGAACAAGGTATGTTTGATTAATGTAAAAATGGAGGACTCTAAACCAGTTGACCTGAAAATGTAATAACTGCTTCTTTTAGAAAGTAGTTTGGATTTCTTATTTTGCAAGATGAAGATTTTGTTTCTTTTCTTCTGTTGTCTCAGCATCTTTGCCTGAGACAACAGATGTGCAAAAAAAGCACAAATCTGCAAGCAAAAATAACAGAGGAAGTGCAATTGCTGAAGCACATGCATTTGCTCTTTAAACCAGCAGGATGTATTTATACCTGGCTGGTTGCACTGTGCTTTCCAGCATATAATAAAATCTAACATAGAATAAGGAAGAAAGGGGAAGACTATTTATTAGGTTCTACACTTACTCTATGCCTGTTACTTTTTCTATGTAATTACATTTATTTCTCACAAAAACCTAAGAAGCAGGTATTATTATTACCCCTATTGTTTAGATATGGAAATGAGCATCAAGTTGCTCTCATAACTTGCTCAAGACCACACAGATAAATTATAGAATCAAATTTCCATTCCAGTCTCCATGCAAACCCACAACTTTCACTGTAAACATGTCTCCAAACATGAAGTGCTGAAATAGTGACTGCACAAAATGGCTGCCTCCCATTCTGTCTCATTTGATGTCTTGTAGGAGCATTTAAATGAGAGGACTGCTACAGGTCTGTTCTTCCTAAAGCTTATTCTGAAATATACCATTACCCCACCAAGATAGTCCTTGAAAAAAGGTCCTGTGGTCTGTTACAAACATTTTATATTGCATTCTACATTACCAAACATATTACTAGTTTTGGAAAACTTCATAGTAAAGAAACTTTAAAAACTTCCCCCCAGATTATGTTCAGTGAAATAAGTCAGAAGGAAAAGGAAAAATATTGGATAGTTTCACTTATAGGAGGAGTACAGAGGAACCAATAAGGGATTAGGAAAAAACAGTAAAAAAACCCCCAAAACTAGCAGATAACTATAAATCAGAGATATTCTGCTGGGGAGGGGGAAGGATAAGGATAAAATCAGAGGAGGGAAGAGCACAAGGGACTATGGTGACAGTTCATGAGTAAATTGGTGGTGGGAATTATATGGGGACTATACCTGAGAGGAGAAAGCAAGTATTGTATAGAAATGAAAAATGATGCAAAAAACCCACACCTATATAAAAATTATATATTTATTATATATTATACATTATATAATATTATAGATTACATAAATATATATAAATAAATATTTAAAAAACTTTTCCCCAAAGTTGGTTTTCTTATAACAGGTATAAACCTGTGGAACTGAGGTTCTGTGGAACCGTTATTAAATAATACCTGTCACAGCTTGAAATAAATTCCTTGAGGGCAATGGATGCAATTTTCTTTCTGTATCGCCTATGGTTGGCACATAATAGGAATCAATATTTGTTGAATTAATAACTTAGTGAATAAATCAAGTAAGAAGTCTCATTTGAGCCATCCAAGGTAGATCTACCTGAGATGAAGGGTCAGTAGAAACCCATAGATTAATCAAAGTAAAAAGGGAAGATCCTTTATTCTCAGAATTGTTTTTAAGTACATCCAAGTCATACCGCTTATATCATCTAAGCTATATCTAAAACTGGATTGATCCTTACATTATGCTGGGAGAAGGTGGGGACGGAGAAAGAATTTTAAAAATGTCGGCTAAATGTTAAATGATAGACGTCTCCTGTCATTTCATGTAATCCTTATATTTATAAAGTAAGGCTTATTATTCCTAACTTTAGAAAAAATAACAGGCCCTAAGAGATTAAGAAACTTGCTAAAAATCAAAACCACTATGAGATACCACCTCGCACCAGTGAGAATGGCACATATCAAAAAAAGTAGCAACAACAAATGTTGGCGAGGATGTGGAGAAAAAGGAATCCTCTTACACTGCTGGTGGGAATGCAAGCTAATCCGACCATTATGGAAGACTGTATGGAGGTTCCTCAGTCTACTAGAAATGGAACTACCATATGATCCAGCAATCCTACTCCTAGGAATCTACCCAAAAGACACAAAAACTCTGATTCAAAAGAATACCTGCACCCCTATGTTTATAGCAGCACTCTTTACAATATTGTGGTAAGACCTGGAAATAACCTAAGTGCCCAAAAACAGATGAGTAGATTGGGAAGCTGTGGTACATATACACAAAGGAATACTACTCAGCAATAAAAAATGAAAAACTAGACTCATTCATGGGAACATGGATGGATCTGGAGGGGATTATGCTTAGCGAAGTAAGTCAGAAGGC